>JAMKCH010008822.1:0-28962 GCA_023653785.1 Ophioderma brevispina
GTGAGCCCTGGTTTGTAAGAGACGATAGCATCAGGTAGTTGCCGAAAAACAAAAACCTCCGAAAAACATATGGATTCTATGGGATATGGAGTTTTTGCAACCAGAGGTCATTTGGTTTTTAACGCTTGTTAAGAGAGAATCAGCATCGTACTTTCGACCCCGCCTTATTCTTTGTTACCATGCACAACGCGGTTTCGAACCTGTAGAAAAATATAATCCCACAACATTCGATTCCTTTTTGAATAATTGAAGTGTTGAGCCTCCACAATTAAAGTGTACATATAAAAAAGCACATTAGGCCTACGTCGATAATTAAGATAATTGAACTAACAGAAACATCAACAGACATAGGTTAATTCACGGGGGTTATTTATAATGTCTTAAAACAGCTATGAACGTGCGCGGCCCGGAGCGGTCGGTCAGTGATATGTTGGCCAACTAAACACGTGGTTGAGCAAATTATTGTACCCCTCTAGGCCTATTGGCAATTGTTCTGCCCCGGACTCTTCTGTTGTAGGTTTCGTACTTGTTGCTATGCAGGTTTTAGTGAAGTATGTGAGTAAAACCAATGCATGATCGCATGCCGCATCTCTTGTTAATATTTAAATTGAACAGGTGCAGGGGATTTCACGAAGACCGAAAAGAAGGAGTAACCAGTTTACAGACGATTTTTTAGCATGGAAAAGCGGAGAGGAGAATTAAGAAATGTAAAAGATTGAAAACCTACTTAAGTTGAGAAATTCAACACGAATGTGCAAAGTCATCTTGGAATTTTAACCCATTTTGGTGAGTGACTTGGGAAAAGAAATCCTGGAGTGATATTTTCGTGCATTTTTTCTAACGTCCAGCTGCAACGCGTTTAGTCCCAAGCAAAATGTATTTTATTGCATTCGAAACTGCAAAAGAGCTCCTGGAACAGAACGCAACTCAATTGCGCACCACTGGCGATGGGAAATTTTATAAACTTAGTACATAGTTACATGTGTGACTTATAGGACTATATCCGATGAAATCTTAATCACAACTGGACCAAACTTCATCCAGTGCATGTATACCCACCACCAATGAGTTGTTTTTCGGCGATCGCTGGCCAGCCCGGGGCTGGACCGGTACATGGGATAATTACTTTTCCATCGTGCGCAAGTCTCGGGGTAAGTGCGGCGCAATACGTACTGCGCATGTGCAGGGAATTCAAAATCGAATTCATCCGCATTTACCGCGAAATATGTAACCAGTTTTTAACACATGGGGTGATGTGTATCTCCCAAACTTTGAAATCCTATCTCTGGAATGGACATCGTATTGATTTTTCTATCAACAACAGGATGTAAAGGGAGTTTGCTCTACATAATGGGGTTATTTTTATTTATTGGGAAAAATATTTTTTTTATAGATCACTAACTGAACAACACACATCATCAACATCAACATCAACACATTCATCATCACATCATCAACATTAGAATATTACAAAAAAAAACGGATTACCATAAACGAGAAATAGAAATGTATTAATACATTATACATACATCTGAAGCACACTGACCGGGCATGCATTGGCATGAAAGAGATTAAAAAGAATAAGTGGGATAATCACTTCTAAATGCTGTGTGGCATACAAGCTGTATATCAACTTTAAAAACCCCAACACATCAGTGATAATAAAACCAGGTGGATTCTCACACCATAAGAATGCCACATCATTTTATGTGTTTCAAAGAAAACTACGTGAACGGCATCTGAATTGAGATGTAGCTTCAATGGGATAGGCTCCCTACATTAATCTTCGAAACAGTTACATCTTTCTTACCCGGACGCCATACTCATGCGCCTCAGCACGGAATTTAGAACAACACAACACCGGGTGTGAAATATAAAGGTCCACATACCTCGAAGAAGTCTATCATTCCATGCAGCTTTAAAACATGGCATCCATATAATCACCGAAAAACACTACGAAATACGGGGTCGATACGAGAATTTACATGCTTCCTTGACTGCTGTCTCGAAACGTGATCATACTCATCACCTCGTATGTCCCATCACACCGCGCGACAGCCCGCACCAACATATCCTTCTACGTAATACCCCATGTGGACCACAACACAAGCACGACAAATACGTTGTTTAGTGGCAATTCACGAGGAATAGATTTGTTGACACCAATCATTATAAAAATACACAAACAAATGATCATCGGGTGACAATTTCAAAAGTGCACATATTAAAAGAAATGTACAAAATCTCTGAAGAAACCGTTAAAAATCACGCCGTAATTCGATGGATGTCATATGCATAAAAAAGCCCCTCCCTCGACTTCAGCCAATCACGAGCCTTGTATTCATAACAAGTACCCAACCGATTCGACCCAAAGCCAATTCGGCCAAGCCAATTCGGCTACACAAGAGCAAAAGACGATTCGACCCTCGGGAACCTCTTGGATGCTTCTACCTTTCTGTTATTATTAGAATAAATTTATAGTTATAACTCACCTATATATCGATACAGGAAATAGTAGGATAAAAGAGGGTACGCAGAAACGCTGGGGAGGGTACACCATCTACATGAGTTGCCCCCAATCAGAACCAATCTGGCAACATGATACTGCCGTCACACAGAAATCTAACGTAAATTGGCCTACATTCGGCTTTACTTTCAAACTCAAAATGGATTTATATGGTTTGAGACTGCTTTAATTTCAAAGGTCAACGGCGACGCAACTTAGTAAAAAAAATCTTAATTTGCCAACGTGTCAAGTAGAAAAAAATAGATTTTTTTTTGCAAAAAGTAGAGAAAAGTTTTCAGTTCATGAATTTTTAAATCTACCATACAATTATGTTTATGAGCAAGTTTTGCAAAAGTATTATGAACAAAATACTATCAATCAGTACGCAAATGAGCTAATTAATTTTTTTTGGGCATATTTTTATGCCACATTTATAAATGGTAGAATACTCAAATGTTATCATTACTCAAATGAAAATTACCTATTTAATGAAAATATTAATTTTAAGACAAAACATAAGCTAGGCAATTGCTGTTTTAAAGTGATATTGAAATGTGAACTTTTTCGGTTAAACAAAGTCACGTGACAAGCAAAAAAAAGAGTTTAGGCTTAAGGTTCTGCTAACCCTGTTGATTTTTGTTTTTATCAGCGATGGCTATGCTATGGCAATCGACATTAAGTCGCACATTTTTTAGGTTTTTTCTTTTTTTAATTCTTTTTCTAATGTAAGTGTCATTTATCCAAGGTTATAGCAGGGCAGATATTTTTTCACTTAACACAATGAAGGTCATAAGCCAACAAATCAAGTTTGTTTCCAGTATTCCAAATCTAAATTGCTTTGTATTTTTTTAAGATTTTCCGCATAAATAGCTCAATCAATGAAATGGCAGTCAACATTGCAAATCATATTTTACTGTCAAGTTATGCGGTTATAAAATAAGTATCGATTTGGATCATTTACATGTTTTTTTTAATGAAAGTTTCTAATCTCTTAGGTACTTAAGTCTAAAAGTCCAATTTTTCTCAGTAAATCATTTTTTTTTAATGCGGAAATGGCTCCAAAATCAAAAAGCGAGCGGCCTACTGGAAACAAACTTGTTTCTTTTCTTTTTCTTTCATTTTTTTGCTAATACAACAATACTTGGCAATTAACATCGAAATAAAAAAAGAGCCATTCAAATTTTTGATGGGCGGAAAATGACATTTTATTTTTGTCAAAAATGCCATTTAGTAACCGCCGCTTGCACCATGAAATACTTTAATTAATTTCCTGGTATATTTTGTCCAAATCCAAGATCCAAATTATTACATTTAGAAGAATATTGCTGATTTTGGTATCTGTTATAATGGGGGGGGGGGGGGTCTGGTCCTGGAGCCCAACCTCATTATCTCATTAACTCACATCGGATTTCTATGGGTTTTTTAGATGTACTAAACAGAAAGCGAGAGTCTTGTAGTACGTTAAAATATTACCGAAATCATAAGATAAGATTTCGCAGAAAAAACGGTGGCCATTTTTTGGAGGTAGAAAAAGCTATACCCATTTCTAAGGATTTTACTTGAATAAATACGTATACCCATTTTTTTCAATGTTGTCCTTTTAGCAAGGTTTTGAGTCAGTTTTCAAATATTGAACGCATGTATGATGATTTCTCATAAAAAAACCATGTCTAAGGTTATCACACAGGAAGAAAAAAACGACCCAGTGTACTGATTTCTTACTAAAATTGTTGTATGGTTTTCGTGGCATAAAACTATAGGGTATTTTCTGAGATTGGAAAACGTTCACGGCAAGTTTCAGCTTGAAGGTATGGCAAGAAAAATATAAGTGACTCCCCAGAAAAAAGAGTCATGGAGCAATAGATATGTGCTGTCCAATAATCTAGAAAACTGCATTTTAGCACTGGACCATTTTGGCAGGTTCATATTCCTCTTTGAACCTGCTAGGGCACTATACTTAATGTGTGTAATGAGGGTGTAAATCAAGAGCACTCTCCCGTTTCTGCGGGAGACTCCCGGGTTTGCTAGCAAATCTCCTGATTTTCGGTATATTTAATGAAATAAATAAGTAAATAGAGAACAATAAAGTTCCAGGAAGAGGGCCATATCGTATCCAAGTGCAATAAAAGAACATAGATTAGAAAGATTTTCAATTTAGAAAGCCTGTTAAACTGTTTCCGACGCGTTTGTTCTCCCGACTTTCGGATAGTTCCACTTAAGGGAATATTTTTTATTACATTTCACTGGCTGTATGCTAATGTCTCTGAGGTATTTTGAGGTTAACTACTTAACACCAACAGGTGGGTGCAAAGGGATAAACACAAAAATGATTTTTTATCGCGTTTGTTTGAATTTTCAGCTTAAAGGTTTAGGCTTGATACTTTCCATGTACTTTTCAAAAAATACACTAGACGGACTTAGTTTATACAGGCCGTTACTTAAATGGGGCTGTCAGACGGCGAAGCTCTGTCCATTTTTTTCTGGAAATATGTATTTAAGAGCTCTATCTCGGAGCCATCTTTTGCAAACCTTGGGAAAGGTCAAGCTTCTTTAAAATTTGAAATACTCTTGGCCCCGGGCAAATATCAAACGTTCTGTACCTTGTATTCTTTTAATCATATTTCGAGTGTAAACATTCTTTGATCGGAGTTGTAAGACAATGTTCGCAAAATATAACGGTATTAAAAGTCTTCCCCCATTCTAAAACACTGACAATGTTACACAAAAAGATTTTTTGCAAAATCACAATTCTTTGGTCCCAGATCATAATAAAGATTGGTTTTAGAACTGCTGAAGTAAACTCAGGATGGGGCGGAAAGTCGGGAGGATGTCGTAGTCCCGCCATCATTCAGTTACAGAGACTACGTTATCATTTCATAAAGCCGTTCTTGGCCAATCTGGATTCCAAATACCTCCAAATCTGAAATTATTAGTCCAAATCTACGTAGCTACGAGAAGTGGCAGGGACAGAGTTACCCTCCCAGCGACACTTTCAGAGCATAAGAAGCTGCGTGTAAACGTAATCAATGGCTGCTAAAAAATTATATTTCATTTGTGATACTAAATAGCAATGGTTAGTACCCTTAAAATCTTAAATGATTTCACTTAGTCCCCCTCCTATAGGCCTATTGGGCAGGATTTGTATTAACATTTAGAACGGAGCTGAAAAAGCTTCACCTAACCCTCTTCACCATAGCCCCAAATGTGCTGCGAGGGGTGGCCTACCGACACCATTTCCAAATTTAAGAAACCATTACCGGAACTGCAATGCCATAAATAGCTGGTGATATTAATCTTTTTTATGGTAGGCCTAACTTTCATTCCTAGATTAAACATTGATCAAAAGTTTTTACCTCAATTCGGTTTAAACGAATCACATTTAACTTCTTTGTTATTTATCAAGCTAAAAAGTACAACCTTACATAACTCTCGCTCCATAATAGGCGGTCTTAATAAGAGTATCATTTTTCGGTAAAAACTACGTTTATCCTGGCCGCCCCCTCCCCCTGGGATACGTTACGTTGCGGTGTCCGTTGAAAACGGACTTCTTATCGTCGGTATTGAATTTCGACAATGATCGTCTGTGGTGTTGTGCATTAAACATCCCAATTTACCTAAATGGCAACTTTCCGCCAATGCAACACCCCGGATTATTTACAGGTATGTTAGCTAGTTCTATTACTGCCAACGGATCTTAGTTCCCCTCTGCATTGACCTCCGTTTTTCTGAACGCTTATACCGTGCTTGTGTTATGTGTCAATGCTATCGTTAGAAACGTTATTAGCTTGGATTCCGAGTCACATTGGTATTCAAGGCATGAAAAGTTGATGTATTGGCGAAAGAGCCCTAATATAATATCACAAACACTAGATCCCCTTTACAGATTTTAAGGCTCCAGTTAATAGCTATATCAGATAGGTTGGCAATTGTCTGTGGGATTCGATTTCCTAATAGTAAATGTATGCCTTGAATCCAACTGTTGAGCTGTTGTCGTTCAGGTTTGATTGGACAAAGGGACGTGATTGTATTAGCGCGATGTAAAATTGTCATACTATAGGACCCATAGTCTTTGCTCGAGGTAGCCCATTCCCTCGGTGTATTCCTTGTGATTGTGCTCTTTCTGTGAAACATGTTATTACTTGATGAGTTATTATGCCTTATTCGTAGAATAGTCAGTGTCCCAGATTTTGAAACATTATTTCAAGATATTCGGGCTCTTCAGGGTTATACATTTCCTGAAGGAGGTGATTTTGTTTAATATTTTTAACTTTTTTAAAATGTGTATTAAATTTATTGTGATGTTGTTTAAAGTTTGATGTTTTTTTAAATAATGTAATGACACGATATAACACAATTGTGTTGAGTTGTCGTTGAACTTTAATAATCACTCACGTAACAAAATTGCCGAAGGGGGGGGGGTGGTTACCAACCCCCCCCCTGTGATTTTCGTTACTGAACACCCGATTCCTGTACATTTGGTACCAATGGATAGCTTAGGGTTCTTCTTCTTTCCATTGGTCCAAAATAAGTAACTAACATCCCCATTATAACGTCAGCATGACGTCATATGTTGAGAAAAGTACAAAAATACGTTGAATATAGGGTGAAAATTGATATTTCGCAATTTTAGCGACTCAAACACCTTATTATAGCTCGAAATGCTGTCCTTATATAAACTAGGTCATTTACCCATCGAAGTAGATTCATAAAACTGCATGAAAATCTTATTTTCCTAACCGTTTTGGCGAAAATTGAATTTTTCACTGTGTGTGTCTATGGAAATGGCAGTTTTGCTGATATGCGAACTTTATGACGTCATTGTGAGGTAATGCTAGGCATGTTGGTACTCATTTTGGTATCAATGGAAAGAGGAGGACCATAGCTATCTATTGGTACCCAAATCAAGTGTCTGTGATGTTCCTGGTTTGTTTTAGGCATGTTGGTACTTCTCTTCCCCCCTATCCATCACTTTGGATCACTCTGTATCTTACCTATACCCCGTGGGATGTTTGTTTTTGGGATGGATATTTGGCTAGTTAGCTCAAGGCTAGGTTAAATTCAGAAACTCCAGAGGGCGCCCCATTTAGGCTAGTTATTTTCTGGATGCTAAGGCTAGTTATTTTTTGGACCCTCCGGCTAGTTATTTCTGTTCACTCAGCTAGTTATTTTACTTTTGGGCCCTTGGGAGAATAATTTTTCGTCCCTTGGGAGAAAAATGTTCGTCCCTTGGGAGAACAATTTTTTGTCCCTTGGGATAGTAATAATTTGGTCGCTCAGGCAGTTATTTTTTGGCAATCAGCTGTTATTTTCTGGTCACTCAGGCTAGTTATTTTCTGGTCCTCAATGTAAAGGGGGGTGATAGAGTTACTCAATCTGCTGTTTAGTTATCTTATGGAAATTTTGTGAGAAACAAAAAAAAGGGTGCTAGTTATTCCTTATGCCCTTATTTAAAATGTGTAGAGTCAATATTTTGCTTAAAGGAGTCACTATTTCTCTGCATATAGCTGAGCATGTCACATGGAGGCGTATTTGTGGTTTTTTCATAAGAATTCCGTTGGCCGAATGTGAATAGAGACACCATAGCTTCCTTAGTGTTTTAGAAACGCATATAAGCTTGTGTAGGGACGCGTTTCTTAACTATACCAAATTAATTGTAGGTTTGTTTATCTCATCAGCTACATTTTGCTGGCTTGATTGTGATATGTGCCGAATTTAGGCTAATTTAATATCACGAACCATACGTTCAAATTGTCATATTTCTTTTTCGACATTCTATGCATCATTTTGATGTGTTAATCAGCACCAGCGTGTTATATTAGATTAATCTTCACTATAGTGTGTGCCGTGGTATAGTTAACGCGTTTAACTCATTAGAAGGATGAAAAGTATGGAAATACACAATTTTGTGTTTGTTGGTTTTGGTTAACTATACTCAACAATGGCTTCTTTAAAGCATGTAATTTAATCAAGTTTCTGATATAGGCCCTATTTAGTATTGTTATTTAAAATTTTATACGAAACAGTCCCTAAAATGAATCTCCCATAGCGTGCCGGGTTCGGCTTAGTTTATATGGTTCCATATTAAGGCCTATAGTCATAATAACAATATATGCACGGTCCTTATATTCAAACGCAATAAAATAGTTTTTGCAACTATACTACATGCTTCTTTAAACAGTATTTAATTTAGTTCCGAACATTGCCTACTTAGTCTGTTCTTTCATTTGTATACGAAAAAGTCCAAAAATGAATCCCATATGCGTGCTCGGGTGACGTGGTTGATTATATGGTTTTCATAGTAGGCTCTAATCATGAATGTCTAAAATAACATATGATATTAGCAGGTCCTAATGTCAGAACGTAATAAAATAGTTTTGGCCACTAAAGTGTCCGAAAGTTTCGGAAGAAAAACATAGATAAAATGCAAATATCAATTAGGTTTCGTCTAATAGAGCTATCAGATCTCTTAGTGTAGGAGAACAGCACATTCCGGTGGAGAGTGCCATCCTCGAATTAGGCCCGGTCGGAGACAAGATTTATGTTTGAATTTTGGTTTCGAGTTATCTTTGCTCTGATAAGACGTTTCTCCGAGGTTTTTTTGAGTCTCTAAAGCCAATAGGGGGGCAGGAATTTTCGACAGATTGTGGTTTATGTGAAATAAAATTCCAATTCCTTGTGAGTGCCTTTTTATTTTTGCATTACTTCTTTGTGGTGAATGGATGCTGCAGAAAACTAGAGGAATTTCGTTGGTGTTTTTTTCGAAACATCTTCTAGGTAAACATTTTCTTCTGTTGTATGACATCTGCTAGGCACGGGAGTATATTGTTCTTATATCCCTCTTGGAGAATTTTGAGATCAAGCACATCATCTGTTGCTCATATTCTGTTTCCGACTGGAATTTCGAATATATCTGATAGCCTCACTTATCATTCCCGAAAGCAGAATTGGGTGGGACGAAAATCTCTAGAAAGTATTTAAATGTGTCACAGGTTTACTGACACATCTTTATCTAGAACCTGCGTGTTGTGAAATCTACATCTTGTACATGAGTTAATCTATAAATTTAATTTCTGTTTTGACCACTCCTGTGTGAATTTCAGAGTCGGTTGTATGGAGTTTGATTTGACTGATGAAATAGCTACCTCGTTTTCAGTCTCATAACCAAAACATAAGATGTCGTCACGATATCGAAGCCATGTGAAAATTTTATCACTCAAGTAAATAAATTTCTTTTCCAAAGAATGGAATTATATCACATAGTTCTGGGGATCCATTTTTTTGGCCCATGCTACGCCTTGTTGTTTTGCAATAGTTCTCTTGAAGAGACTTTTCTATGCAAAACAATTTTATAATTCTTCCTGTGATGGATGGTGCATTCTAGGAAAATATATTCCCTGGATTTACTTCTGTAAAAGTCATTTATACTTCTTTTTCGACTCATTTTGAAGAACATTGGTGAACATTGTCCAAATACGTCTATTTGACCAAAAGACGTGTTTGTTGGAGTTTTATAACGCTTATTTTCTTATCGTGTCTTTGTGTCCCCTCTCAAAAGTTGCTTTGTGTTTGAACGAGAGGAACAGCACGAAAATCGATAAATTCGCCATTTTTTCTCTCTGTGTGTCCATTTACAATTGCCTGACTATGGGTCGCCAAGAAGGTCCGGTCAGCTGGAACTCGTTTTGTGAATTGTTTGGCAAAAAGTAAGGAATTTGGAGTTTTCTAAATTTTAGGTTCATTTGATAGTAGAAGTCCTTTGTGGATTGTTATCAATGCTCGATTCCCCTAACATGAGTTAAGCTTTTGAACCACTTTCACTGTTCTAATGTCATGGCTTTTGGGCATCGATTTTTCAGTGTATGGTTCCTTCAGCATAAGTTTACTTCATTTATGTACTCCGTTTTATTGATTTTACGACTATGCCACGTATTTATCCGTTTTTTTGAAACTAAATGGTTCTTTTCCCTTAATGTTTTGAGGCTAGACGCTCTAGTTTAGTCAAGTTATCGCGTGTACTTCCTTATTCTTATTTTAGATAGCTCTAACCTTTTGGATTCTAAGTAGTTTTCTAGGTCCAAACAAGGTGTAACAGGGGTGCCATTGGAAGCTTGTGAACTTGTGTGGTTCGTTTTGCTTTCTTATGGGACATTAAAAACTATTCGCATTTTACTCATGAATAATTGCGGATCCCTGTCCATCAATTTTTGCTTAGGTCTTTGGGTATCGATATTTCAACCTCTCCCTACTACAGATAATTCTGCGTCAGAGAAATTTCGTTTGCTAGGTTAATGGACGAACTTTTTGTTCGCATTGGCAAAGTCCTTTAATTTTTTGGACCTCGGAGATGGTTTGTTGGTTTTGGAATTTAAAAAGCATTTTCTGGACTTATTTTTGTCCTTAGTTTGCCTTTTAATATTCTGTTTACGGAACTTTCTGTTTTTTGCCATGTTGTTAGCTCTATATCAAAGGGTACGTTTATTGTGTATTTTTTGATATCAAGCAAAACATGACAGCAAATCATCTCTCTTTTTGGAAGATTTGGTGGTCTTAAAAAAGACCGTTTGGTTTTATTTTTCGGCTTATAGTTTTAGCCGACGTAAGGCTGCTTTTTGTGTTTCTCCTTTCCTGACTTCTTCACATGACTTTTTCCCGAAGTTGGCTTGGTTTTTGTGACTTTTCCGTGTGTTGCTTTCTTCTTTCTCTTCAATTTCCTCATCGATTGGTCGACGATCTTGAAGAGTTCCAGGCCCTTCTCCCGTTCCTCCGAAGGAAGTGCCTTTTGAAAGTCGAGAGTGGCTTTCTGAGCCATGTCCGATGCCTCTTTGTCACATTCACTTTGTTTTTCCGTCAGCAGATATTTTTGTGTGGCATCCATTAGCTTTTTAGAACATTCTCCCAAAATGTTCTCCCATTCAACTTGGAAAGCCCAGCTGAGCTCTCCTCCAGGTAACTGGGGGAGAGCCTTTTGAATGGTGAACATGGGTAGAATTGTTTCCTCTGCTAACGCTGCCTGAATATCCTTACCAAGAAAGTGAATTTTTGACGCAGTGGTTCGAACATGTTTGATTTTGCTCAGCTCACCCCAAACCATTTTCTTAGCACGTTCGGAGAGGTGGATTTTCTGTGGTCTTTTCTCCGATCTTTGTCCAGGCGTTGGCTGGCTATCTGTCTCCATCTTTACTTCTGGTGTCTTCTTCGGTATACGGTAGAAGGACAGGTCTAAGCTTTTTCCCGGAGTCTCAGGAACCGTTAGATCGAGCGAGTCTGTTTCTGAAGACGTCATGATGCGGCGATGGGTAGAACACAAAATGGTGATGCAGCCGAGTCTCTCTAAACTAGAGTTACGCAATCAGCTGTTTAGTTATCTTATGGAACATTTTGTGGAGAAAAAAAAAAAAAAAGGTGCTAGTTATTCCTTATAAACTTATTGAAAATGTGTATAGTCAATAGTTTGCTTAAAGGAGTAACTATTTTCTCTGCATATAGCTGAGCATGCACATGGAGGCTTATGTGTGGTTTTTTCATAAGAATTCCGTTGGCCGAATGTGAATATAGACACCAGAGTTCCTTATGCTTTTTGAAGGAACATGAAAGCGTGTTGGTGTAGGACGCGTTTCGATTAACTATAGCCAAATTATTGGTATTTTGTTTTAATCTCAATCAGCTGACATTTTATCGGCCGCGATTGTGATATGTGCCAAATTTAGGCCTACAGTTCATAACAGAAAATACATGTTCAATGTTTTTCATATTTCTTTTCGACATTCTACATCATGATTGGATTGTGAATCAAGCACACAACAGCGTATGTTATATTAGATTTAATCTTTCACTATAGTAGTCCGTGGGTATAGTTACCGGTTAGACTCATATTAATGAGGAAAGTATGGAAATACAACCGATTTGGTTTGTTGGTTTGCAACTATACTACAATGCTTCTTTAACGCATGTATTGGACTTTCGTTTCTGATTATAGGCCTATTTGTACTGTTAATTTTTTTTTTAATTTTTATACGAAAAAGTCTTAAAATGAATCCCATATGCGTGTTCGGGTGAGGCTTAGTTTTGTATGGTTCCATATAGGCCTATATTCATGATAACAATATGATAGTACAGGTTCTAATATTCAAAACGCAAATAAATAGTTTTGCAAATTACTACAATGGTCTTTAAAGCATTGGTATTTTATTTAGTCCGACATAGGCGACTTGATACTGTTATTTAAATTGTTTTACGAAAAGTCCTTAAAATGAATCCCATATGCGTGCTCTGGTGAGCGTGGTTTTATATGGTTCATATTAGCATATAATCATGATAGTCTAAAAATAACAATATGATAGAACAGGTCCTAATATTCAGAAACGTAATACTATAGTTTTGCAAAAGAAAAGTGTTAAAGGGGGGGGTAGGGTGATAGAGTTAGCAATCGCTGTTTTATTATCTTATGGAACATTTTGTGGAGAAAAAAAAAAAGGTGTCTGGCTGCCTAGTTATTCCTTATAAACTGCAAAATGTGTATAGTCAATATTTTGCGTAAAGGTAACTATTTTTCTGATATAGCTGAGCATGACATGGAAGAAGCTTTGTGTGGGTTTTCATAAGAATTCCGTTGGACGAATGTGAATATAGACACCAGAGATTCGTTAGTGTTTTAAGAAAACTCATGATAAGCTCGTTGTAGGACGGTTCGATTAAATATAGCCAAATTAATGGAATACCCATAGTCAGCAATATAATGGGGACAGTGAAAAAATTGCGACGAATTTAGCGATTTCTTTGTAGATGTTCCTATCCTTTGTGTTCAAAAACAAAGCACATATTTGAGAGACACCAAGAACGATAAGGAAAAATGAGCACAGTTAAAAACTTCCAAAACACTGTATTTTACAAACAACTTCTTTGGACTGTTCACCAAGGTTCTTCAAAATGAAGTGGGAAAAGAAGTTATAAGACTTTTTCAGAAGTAATCCAGGTAATATATTGCCTAGAAGGCCAACCCATCCATCATATGGAAGCATTATTAAAACTTGTTTTGATAAAAACTGTTTCTCATCAACGAGAAACACTATTGCAAACAACAGGCGTAGCTATGGGCCAAATGCTCCCAGAACTAGGTGATATAATGTTCCCTTTCATTTTTTTGGAAAAGAAATTTATCCTTTGAGTGAGTAAAGTTTCAAATGGCTGCATATCGTGACGACATTCTTATGTTTTGCGTTAGAGATGAAAAAACGAGGAGCTAATTCATCAGTCAAATAAACTCCATACACCACGACTATGAAATTCACACATGAGTGCGTCAAAAACAGCAATTTGCTAGAATTCAACTCTTGTACAAGGATGGTAAGATTTCATAACACGTCAGCGGTTTCAGATTAAGATTTTCAGTAAACCTTGTGGACACATTTCATTATCTTTATAGAGATTCGCCCCCCACCCAAATTCATGCTTTAATGGCATGATCAAAGGTGATGAGGCTATTCAGATATTTTTCGAAATCCAGTTCGGAAACTGAATATGAGCATAAACTTTGATTTCTTTATCTCAAAATTCTCACAAGAGGATAATAAGAAACAAGATATTACTCCAGTGCCCTAGCACGACAAAATCATACAGCAGAAGAAGAAATGTTTACTCGAGATGTTTCGAAAAACACCAAAGAAATCCCTAGTTTCTGGCACGCATCCACTTCCCACAAGAAGTAGAAGTAATGCAAAATTAAAAAGCCTCCCAAGGGAATGGAATTTTTTTCAAACACAACACAGTTGGCGAAATCTCCCTTGCCCCCCTATATTGGCTTTAAGAGTACGCAAAAACCTCGGAGAAGTCTACAGAGCAAGATAAACTCTAAAACAAAATTAAAACATCTCTTTGGCCCGACCGGGCTAATATAGAGGTGCTACTCTCAAACCGGAATTTTGCCCTATGTCTCGTACATAAGAGATCTGATAGTCTATTGAAGAAACCTAATTGACATATTTGCATTGATTTATGATTTTTCTTACGAACTTCGTGACACCTTTAGTTGCAAAATCATTTTATTACGTTCTGAATAGGAGGACTGTACTTCATTTGTTTATTGTAGCTATCATGAATATAGGGCCTAATATGAACCCATATAAAACACGCTCCCCGAGCCCGCATAAGGATTATTTTAGGACTTTTCGTATACAAATTAAATACAGTACTAAGTAGGCCTATGTTCGAAACTAAATTAAACACATAAACAAAAACACAAAAAAACACCATAAAATTAAAAAAAAATTTTTTATTGGTTTGTAATATAAGGACATGTATATCATTATGTTTTTAGACTAGCATGACATAGGCCTAATATGGACCCAATATAAAACCAAGCTCACCCAAGCACGCATATGGGGTAATTTTAGGGACTTTTTAGTATACAAAAATAAATAACAGTTTACTAAATAGGCCTATGTTTCAGAACTATATTAAATTACATGCGTTAAAGAAGCATTGTAGTATGTTGCAAACCAACAAAAACAAATCTGTTGTATTTATACTTTTCTCTCATTTATAATGAGCTAATAAAACCGGGTATCATATGCCACGGCCTCACTATAGTGAGTTTAAAAACTAATATAACACGATGGTGTGCTTGATTCAACGTCCAGCATGATGTAGAATGTCGAAAAAGAAATATGAAAATTGAACATGTATGGTCCTGTGTGTTAAATTAGCCTAAATGGGGCACAGATCACAATCAAGCCGAGCAAAATGTAGCTGATTGAGATTAACAAAAATACCAATTAATTGGGCTATAGTTAATCGAAACGGCGGTCCTACAAACAAGCTTATCAGAGTTCTTAAAAACATTAGGAATCTGGTGTCTATATTCACATTCGGCCAACCGAATTCTTATATAACAAAAACACACATAAGCCTCCATGTGCAAGCTCAGCTTATGCAGAGAAATAGTTACTCCTTAAGCAAAATATGATATACACATTTGTCAATAAGTTTATAAGGAAATAACTAGCATTTTTTTTTGTTTCTCCCACAACGTTCATAAGAGATAACTAAACAAGCAGGATTGAGTATAAACTCAATCACCCCCCCTTTAACATTATGACCGTTTTGTGCTCCTTCGTTTGGACACAAAACACACGATAGCAGTGCGCGTCGCATTCTCTCCTGTTAATTCAGAGATTTTCAGCGAAGGAATCTCTGTATGTTTGTTATCTAAAAATTTTTAATTGGAATGATTATATAAGATAAAGAGAAACATTAAATTCACCCAAAATAAGGATGAATATTAGTTCAACAGAGCCATAAATATGTTTTCTAACGAGGTTGTTGATTCGAAGAAAATAAAAGGCTTACCATAACAGGTGAGCCGTTGTCTTCTATAACAGGATCTTATAAAAAAGATAAGGCATTGATTAATTTATGTGATCAAAATAAAGATCAGTATATCCAGCAACCAAGTGACTATCAATAATTTAGCTTTTGAAACTCCCGGCAAAACCCAGACCGGTGGACTTAGCGAGGACGTGTCTACATCACAATCACGCATGGCCGGCTCTTATAGGACCTCAATTGTTTTCAACATGGTCAAGGGGCGCTATATTAAAATACCAGTTGTATATCTACTACACACAATCTAGGTATGAATGAAACTGCGTGTTAATACAAATTTATTGGGCATGTGCTTATGTGTTCGGTTGACTTATTATGGGTTTATTTTTCCTAAATTTCATCTCTATGGTCTGCACAAAAACTAAGTTTAAGAGAAATCGGCTGCATCACCATTTTGTTGTCTACAGTCGCGCATCATGACGTTCAGAAAACAGACTCGCTCGATTCTAACGGTTCCTGAGACTCCGGGAAAAAGCTTAGACCTGTCCTCCTACCGTATACCGAAGAAGACACCAGAGGTAAAGATGGAGACAGATAGCAAGCCAACGCCCTGACAAGATCGGAGAAAAGACCCACAGAAAACCACCTATCCGAACGTGTAAGAAAATGGTGTGGTGGTGAGCTGCGCAAAATCAAACAGGTTCGAACCACTGCCGTCAAAAATTCACTGTTTGGAAGGATATCAGGCAGCGTTAGCAGAAGATATTATTCTACCGATGTTAACATTCAAAAGGGCTCTCCCCAGGTAACCTGGGAGGAGAGCTCAGCTGGCCTTTCCAAGTTGAATGGGAGAACATTGAGGGAATGTTCTAAAAAAGCTAATGGATCTGCCACACAAAAATATCTGTGACCGAAAAAACAAAGTGAATGTGACAAAGAGGCATCGGACATGGCTCAGAAAGTCATCTCGACTTTCAAAAGGCCACTTCCTTGAGCAAGGGAGAAGGCATGGAACTCTTCAAGTCGTCGACCATCGATTTGAAGAAACTGAAGAGAAGAAGAAAAGCAAAACATGAGAAAGGTCACACAAAACACCAAGCCCAAACTTCGGGAAAGAAAAAAGTCATTGGAAGAAGTCAGGAAAGGAGAAACACAAACATTAGCCTTAGTCTCGGCTAAAGTATAAGCGAAAAATAAACCAAACGGTCTTTTTAAGACCACACTCTCCCAAAGAGCGATGATTTGCTGTCATGTTTGCTGATATCAAAAAAATACACAATAAACGTACACTGTTAAAAAAAATCCAAAATTAAAAAAAAAAAAAACAGAAAGTTCCGTAAACAGAATAGTAAAAGAAAGTAAGCTACAAAAATAAGTCCAGAAAATTGCTTTTTAAATTCCACTTTTCTAAACCAAACAAAACAATCTCAGAGGTCCAAAAAATTAAAGGACTTGGCAATGCGAACAAAAAGTTCGTCATTCACCTCTAGCAAACGAAATTTATCTGAGCAGAATTATCTGTATTAGGGACGGGTTGGAATTTATCGATACCCAAGAAGAAACCTAAAGCAAAATTTGCTGGACAGGGATACTGAATTATTTTATGCGTAAAAATGCGAATAGTTTTTAAGGTCCAATAAGACAAGCCCAAACACGAACATCACAAGTTCAAACAAAGTTTATAATGTAACCCCCTTGTTACACCTTGAGCGTCAGCCCTCAAAACATTAAGGGAAAGAAACCATTATGTTTCCAAAAAAACCGGTAAATCACTGGCCATAGTAGTAAATCATGTAAAGGAGTACCATAAATGAAGGTTAAATTTTATGCTGGCCAGGGGAACCAATACACTGAAATCGATGCAGACATGACATTAGATACAGTGTGAAATTGGTTCAAAAAACGGCTTAACCTATGTTATGGGATCTAAGCATTGATAAAATACACACGACTACTCTTTTCTACTGACTAAAATTCGAACTCCAACCTGCTACTTTTTGCCAAAAAAATTCACAAAAACGGTTCCAGCTGACCGGACTTTCATTGGAAGACCCATAGTCGGCAATATAAATGGACCATGTGAAAAAATTGGCGAATTTAGCGATTTCTTTTGCTGGCCTCTCGTTCAAAAACAAAGCACATTATTTGAGAGACACCAAAAACACGAAAAAAAATTGAGCATGTTTTTTTAAAATCCTTCCAAAAACACTGTCTTCTTTGGTCACAATAGACTGGCTATTGGGATGTTCCCCAAGTTCTTCAAAAGGAAGTTCGAAAAAGAAGAAGTTATACAGACTTTTCAGAAGTAAACAAGGCATTATCTTTTCCTAGTAGAATGCACCATCCATCACATGGAAGGATTATTAAAACTTGTTTGCCATATGAACCGTTCTTATTCAACGAGAAACCCATTTGCAAACAACAGGCCGTAGGCTAGGGGGAAAAATGCTCCCAAGAACTATGTGATATAATGTTCCATTCATGGAAAAGAAAATGTGTTGCCTGAGTGAAAAAATTTCAAATGGCTTCGATATCGTGACGACATTGTATGTTATGGTTAGGAGATGAAAACGAGTTGGCTAATTTCATCAGTCAAATCAACTCCAGACACCCGACTTTGAAATTCACACATGAGTGGTCAAAAACAGGAAATTAATTTCTAGACTTAAAGCTCTGCTACAAGGACGGCGTAAGATTTATTAACACGCCAGGTTCTAGATATACGATGTTTCAGTAAACCTTGTGACACATTTCAATATTCTTTTAGAGATTCGTTCCCACTCAAATTCATGCTTTCAGGGCATGATCAAAGTGAGGCTATCAGATATATTCGAAAATTCCAGTTCGGAAACAGAATATGAGCAAAAACTTTGATTTCTTATCTCAAAAACTTCTCACAAGAGGATGAATATGTTAAAATCTAGAATTTACTTCCACCGCTAATTCAATAATTCAGCTTCCTGGCACTAGCACTAGTAGCAGCAGGGAATGTGCAACTGCAATAAAGGGAAATTGCGCTCCTTGAATTTTGGAATATGAATTTCGCCCAACTTGATGATTGAGTAAGTAAAGACATGTAAAGTAAAACCAGCCATTTTACATATAACACTGCGATAAATTGACAAAATACATCGAGTTTGTGTCATGCACAACTATCAAAGGCGCAGAATTCTGCCACATTTCATGTTTGCTGCATTTTTTGCCTTTACATGCATTAGCATGATAGATTCTTGATTTTATTCATCGGTATATTTCTAAAAGTACAAATACATTAAGGAACACAGATCACAAACTTGTAATTTTGATTATTTTCTCCAATTCAATTTCGCCCCAGAAGTCTACCACTTTCACTGTGGGCCTTTCCCCTCACAGGGACTGGGTCTAATTTTCACCACGCATCCGCGAACAAATAATCCTTATTTTAAAGTAAATAAAAGTGCAACGTCAAGATACCACACAAAACATAATAAATCATCATTTTTTTAACAAGCACCCGTGAAGGATGATCATAAATTGGCCGGTCTAGGCGACGGGCATCTGCGGGCGAATGTGCATTATGCATGTGTGAATGACCCATCCACATCGGAGAATAACAAGTTACATGACGTAGTAGTAGCTTCGTTAATACTAATATCGCCCTCCTTTCGTCGTCCCGGTTTTCAATGAAGAAGGGTCACGTTCGTCGTTGTGTCATTCTCGTTTCACTGTCGTTTTCAAACGAAAAAGGTCACACGTTCGTCGTCGTTACAATTAGTTCAAAGTTATTGCTTTAGTCTTGGGAGCGTCGTTATAGTGCTTCACTTGTCTTCCATTCATTAACCTGACCACATTTGTTTTACTCTATGGCGACTTACTCCGTCGTAATCAACCAAGTTCGTTTCCACTCTATGGCGACCTTAATTTCGGCGTCGTTCAACTCAACCGTGTTCGGTTCACCAATGAGCGTGTTTTCCGTGTTTTGCGTTTATTTATAGGGAAACGGCCGCCCATAAAAATCAAGTATAAGCAGTATCACACATACGCACAGATACATACACTCTCACACACACCCACAATGCCCACAGCATCTAGCAAATACATACACCATACACACAGTATACAAGCACACACGGCACACGCACACACACACCCACATAATTAACTTGTCTCATTGCTTCTTATCTAGAATGTGTTTACCAACCTCTAATTGTCTATAGCAACGGTCGCTTTTCAGTGGCACTGGGCACTGGTACAAGCATTGAGATTAACCCATTTGCATGTACCGTATAAAGAAATAGATTAAAACCATTCCAAGATTCCAGCAAAATCGTACCTTTTGAAATGTTACGTTATGATGATAAAGTTGTGTGCTCGGCAAAACATTTTGAGCTATTCGTCCACGAGTTCCTTCCAACCTGCCAATCGACCTTTTTGCGAAATTGAGTTTTTCATATTTTGATACTATATCACGAGCTTTTTTCATATACCAAGATTGAGCAAAAATAAACATTCCATTTGTAATGTAATAGATTTTCACTTTTGGAATACCCAAACGCCAATGAAAAGTCTTCCACACAGACCACTCTGCATTCGTCATGTTTGCTGTGTACAACCACGTACGACAGCTTATATGTGACCTATCGATCAATGGGATAATTGCGAGATTCATCTCCGCTCTCGATCAACACTGGGTGGCCTATATTTTATATTGTACAGATGTGTGTATCTGAGACGATTTTGCCACCTAAATATATATTTTGCAGTATTTTACTAACAACAATTCGGCCAAATAATTACTGTGCAAAATTGTATACTGTAAAATTGATTCAATGAAAAATATATTTTGGCGAGTTATTACAAAGATTTGAATGTGTATAGAATAAAACAGCACGACGAACACACTAACTTAGTAAGCCTATCCACAAATATCAAACAAATTTCACGGTGCAGATGTGTAAATCAGTTAATTTGGTAAAACATAATGCTTACCGGTAAATATAAAGGGAAATGGGATGGAAACTGTAAAGCTGTATTTTATGGGATTTAGTTGGCAGAATTGCTGCCAGTGTTGTTTCTGTAGATTTACAGTAATTTTTCCTGTAAAAAACTATAATTGAAAATCCATAATTAGTGCATAATAATGCCGATATAATTCAAAGTTCAAATAGAACCTTCTCTTATACATTTAGTCGTAATAGCCCTGGAAAATTGGACAAATGTATTTTTGCTTGATTTTTAATTAGCTGGCTCAAGTATTGGTCTTTTTCTGATCCTTTTTATTTTGTAATGATACACTATACGTTTCATGAGAATAATGCACAAGTACACTTATTTCATTGAGAAATGTTAACACAAACTATTATAACCTTATTAAGTTACGGTAAATTCAGTTGTGCAAAAAATAGTAACAACACTCAATTTATTACACCTGTTGCCGGAAATTAATCTTGTTGAAGTGTAATTAATTAAAAAAGATTCAAATCACTATTTTAGTAGTTCAAAGTTATAACAACAACAAGACAATTTGTACACCAAAGACAGGACACAACAAGCACTAATGTGGGTGACTTATTTCCAATTAAAGGAAAGTAATGTATATAAATTCAATGTTCTTATATATTCCCTGTATATAAGGTAACATAGTATCGTGGTTAGGTATTTGGGTTCATATCAGAGGGTCCCAGGTTCGATTCCCAGTTAGATAGGCTTATATGTATAAAAGTTACTTGCATGATTAGTTTACAGCCAAATTAAGATCAACAATGAAATGTAAAACATAGTACCTCAAAATCTTTTTCGTTTTTCCTCTTTTCTTTGCTATATTTCCCCACATACCTACGATATTATTTGGAGTTTCAGCAACTTAGTTGATAATTAAACTAACTTGATAATTTCTCTGTGTACTTACTAAATAAGCGCACTAAAGTAATGTGATTTTGAGTACACACTGCAAAAACTAGGGTGTTAAAATAATCCAACAGGGTGTTAAAATAACACCAAAGGTATTGAATTTTGACACCCTCTTGGTGTGATCCTCCTAGAACACCGGACCCTAGTTTTTGCAGTGCATGTAGAAAAATGATTATTCATATTATCAGCCATCTCAATTAAAATGTCATGATTAATGGTTCATTAAAAGATTACTCGTTGAAATTACTCAATATAATTGAATGCAATCCGATTACACTTCATTTTATTGAGTAGATAGAGGAAATTATTTTCCTTTCAATTCCAATAACGAATGATGATTAACATGAGAAATTTACCATTCTGCATTTTCAATAAATACCACTTTGATAATCAGAAATATGGCAATTTGAATTGAAATTAAACGTCAGAAGTCTTTGAAATACAAGTTTATAATTGAGCACCGCAGTAGAAATGCCGGCAAGCTACCATCTTAACCTCAAAATGGTTTGTTTTTTCTCATAGAAAGCTTTCAACTATACTGTGCGAGTGCTGTGACTCCAAAGGTGAAACATATACGCAATGGTCTGTTTGATGACAAAAATCAAATAATATCCATGGGAATGACAATTTCATTTCAAATTGTACCAATAGACACTCCGAAGTCGTTTGTTTTTACGATTTTTAGAAACATCATTTGACAACTGCCAATATACCATAATTTTCCTTATTTGAAAGTAAGCCTATATGAATCTTGTATTTATTTTCAGTGACAGTTGGAGCTACTGAAAACTTAAAAACTATAAATGTAAAAGATATAATATGATTAAAGAGTTGTTTTTATTTTTTATTTTTTTATTTTATTGAAAATAGAAGTATTAATTCTAAACCACGTGTTGTATGTGTCGATCATTAGAATTAAAATGGTTTTCGTCCGAACGCCTGGTAAAATTAATACAAATGTAAATGAACTGATAGTAAGATAAAGCTTTCTTCTTGATAAAATAGTGATCTTTGATTCCTTTTACTATGCAAAAAGTATCAAAATATACACCTTCAAGCAATAAACAGATAAATCACAACTTCTTCCACTTAACGTTTATGGAAGTTATTATGTCTAATAATTCACAAAACCCAGGGTTTCAAACGTTAGACATACACTTTGGATGTCCTTGGTGTACTTACACATGTTGGCCGATGCTGCAATTTTGAAATACAGCAAAATACTGTAAATTTTATGTCAAATTTACTTTTATTCGATTTTTTTTCGAGTATCAATATTATCGTACATTATTATGAATTTTCAATTATACTATTAAGTAGTAAGGTTTACAGGAAAATACTATAAATTGTACAATAAAAATTCTAGCAGCAATTCTGCTAACAAAACTTCGTAAAATACAGTTTTTACAGGTTTACATTCAAATCAACTGTATATTTATAGCTTGATTAGATGTATTAAGTATTTGATTAAATCAATTGTAATTACAAAATAAAAAATAGAACCTCATCGGTCCTCTTTTCTAGCTTCATTATGCCTATAGACCGTATTCAATATGACGTCAGCCACCAGACATGTTGGTGGACAAGATGCATACATTCCAGGACTACAATACATTAAGCTGTCAATTGATCCATGTTTAGCGATTGCACAGGGATCATTGACAGGTGAATGTATTGTAGTACTGGAATGCGTCTATCTTGTCCACCAACATGGCTGGCTATTGAATACGGTCTATAAGAGATGATGACGGCTAGAAAATAATACAAAAGCATGGTCATTTCTAGCGCCCTCCGCAGGCAAAAGTATGTTCAACATGTTCAATACCACCATCTGAGGCGATTAAATTTGACAAGGAAAACAAAAGATACTTGAATTGAAAGCGTGCTCAAAATGAAGAACGTTTCAATGTACACATAAAATTATTTTCCTAAAATGTTTCAAATTTTAGATATGCAAGTTCACAATTCTCTAAAACTTCAATCGCCGATATTTCGAAATGTGACTTTTGGTCGATTGGCCTGTTTGGAAGATTCGTGACGATATATTTTACATGCTCTCGCTTCATCATTTACCCTGTCTGTCCAGTTTCTATATTATACTTACGAATGTTTTCATGTACAATTTATCTAAAAAAGGAAAGCTTTGTGTAAAAACAATTTCTACGGCTACATCATCTACATCTGGTAGCTGTTGATCTCCGTTATTTAAACCGAAATCGTATAGGTCTGCAATAGATAAATCAACAAAAAAAATTTAGTCAACAACAGTATTACGCTAGTGAAATTCAATATTTACCCACCACTAATTGCAACAGAATTTAATTTTGTGTCAATCTGCAAGAAAACGATCATATAATATAAAAGTCATCGACTGGAAAGAGTGTGGAACATGCAAAAACAGGGTGTTTGTATGTACGGGGGGGGTCAAAAGTAAAAGTGTTCTTATTGTGGTAATTTGTACACCGATGAGTATGTCAAGTTAGGCAGTTAAAACAATGTACTTTGTGTACTTTTCAAAACTAAAGATGGCCACCCCGTATATATGTAGGCCTGCAATATGTTTTGCTCTAAATGTAAAAATGAAAGTACAATTTTGCATGAAATGTATACTGAGGGTTATGTAATAAAACCAACAATTTGACACAATTTTCATAGGTAGTGGCAATTTGAATTGCTTGGGCCGCCGAGAGGCAGTACAGACCCGGGTTATCATGTATATATAGTAAGTCATAATGGAGAAAACAACGTCAACATAGTTTGTCGTTTCGCTTGTTTTTTATATATATTATGTTAGGTAAAATATATTTACCAATACTTGCACAGCAAAAAGAAATAACGAGAAAAGTTAGGTTTCTATAACGAGTTAGTACGAATCGAAGCCCATTATACTTTCATCAGTCACTTCCACTAGTACTATACTTCATTTGCCTTCCTCCGTGCAGTGACGTCAGCGCGAGATTTGACGGACGCACCAGTACACCGCTCGCGCTGGCTTTAAACGAAGGCGTTTGTACACGCGCGCACAAAGAGGGCATATCTTGACGCGTGCGTAAAAGCTGCGTCAAGGTTTTGGACATCACTGGGGGGCACGGTTTTAAGAGAATTGACTATAATCATGATGTTTTGTCTCTGAGAAATTTCCGATAATGTTATTCCAGATCACCTGATGCATGTACAGGCTATGTACTCTTGTGTCCAAGAGAAAGACCATGCAGGTCCGACTATTCCCCGTCAACCCACCCCCCTCGCCGGTAATTACATCCAGAAAGTGATGTCCTCACTATTATTGCTAACCACGTAACATTCACTCCTGCTAAGAGATCACCCACGAATGGCAAATGCAACAATCGCCGCGATTTTCGCGTCAGAAAGTTAATCGTCGTCTTGTCGACGCCAAACAAGAAGACACTCATCAGGATCCCATCCGTAACATGCTCAACATCACTTGCCATGTGTGTACGGGAATTTAAACATAACGTCTTGTTATTGAGGAAAGTTTTTGCTTGGAATTCAATGATTGACTGTCAGCTTTGCCTTCTGAGAGCTTCCTTAACATCTGCCTTAGAGAGATACACTTGGCACATGTGGACAATAGTGCGCTCTCAAGTTTTTCAAAATTGATATTTTTGCATGATTGCAAATCACTCCGGAGAGGTTTTTATTCAGTAGACGTGGATTATTGTAACACAAGAACTTTGGCCGGAGTTTGATTCCCTCGGCATCCACCCCGTTTAACCGGTCGGTGACCTTGGTGGCTTATTCTCAATGGCCGGTATTCACAAAGCGGTTAACTTTATCCAGGGTTAAACAGTTTAAACCCACATCATGGGTTAAATTCATTATCGCTCTATGTGTATTTAAACAACCCAGGTTAAAATTAACACTGGGCTAAAGTTCCGCCCTTTGTGAATACCGGCCATTGGAGTACTAGTCCCGTGCTATTCATGTAATAATAACCATATTTGTTGCTCTATTTACAAGAGGCAACTAATTAGGCTTAAAATCACTGGAAGTCTTTAGCCTCCTTTAACGGGCCACATGGCCAAAACAAATTCATATAAATGAAATATGAACCCTTACTGACATCACTCCACCCACATTTAAAATATTTTGGTGTTTATATTTTGTAATAATGGAAAGGAACTAATATTATTTTCTCTTGAAGCTTCATTTCTCACCACGGATGGCTGACATTACGACAGGTCAATTTGATCTACTTTTGAAAGCATGCAGTCTTCAGCTTACGACGCATTGCTATTGTATATGTTCTAATCCGCTAATTCACATATCACTTGTTCAATCAATATCTTAATACAAGAATGAATTACAATGTCCGAATCCCGGTCTGCATGCTTTTGATTGTGTCAAAAACATGCTAGATAGAGTGTAAAGTCTGCAGGATTCACACAATTGATTTGTGTAAGTGATTCAGTAAGGGTCATTTCATTTTGTCCTGAAATTGTTGGCCATTGGTGCCCTTTACAAGACTTCTATATTTTGATGGTTTTATATTTTTGCGCATAAAATTATCTGTTTCTTCCACCAAGGCCAAATCTAAATCATTTGAGATCAAATTGAAGAAATTTAATATTTGTTGAAAATGAGCCAGTTGCCCGCTTTAAAGGAACATGCGATATGGTGGATATAGCATGATGCTTGGGGAAGAGCTTTACCAGCTACCAATTTTGACGTTGTGACAACGTTAAAACGTTTTAAAATTGGTCACTATTTGACGTCATTTTAACACGTTTAAAACACCCGTGATGTGTTATAGTACACTTTTTCACGTTTCAACCTTTTCTATAAAGACGTTATTAAAAACGTTTGAGAACGGTTATCAAACGTGCTTAAAAGTAAGAAACGATTTAAAAACGTTCTAAAACGTATGAGAACGTGCAAACATTTGATTATATTTGGCCCTAATTAAAACGCAATAATTAGAGAAAAAATAATCAGTACTATAATACTGATCTGTATATTGCAAGGAGATCTACATCAATCATATTACAACAAGTGTGGTTTCACTTACCTGACTGGGAATTGAACCTGTGACCCTTCGCGTGGAAGAACAAATACGTAACCACTACACCAGCTATACGACTCACAATTTAAGGGCAATTTATCATTTATATACGGCTCGAAAGTGTCGCAGAAGAGTTGGGTATCTTTTTTTCAAAAGTGAGGTGACCTATTACAGGTGCCTGTTTACGATTTTTGTCTATCGTGTTCTCTACTTGATATGAGAGCCTGACATGTACGCAATGGACTATTAAGTACCATGGGAAACAGACTTGAAGTTTTGATCGAGGACACGATAATGAATAGTGCAACGCCCCCCTATTTAGTTTAATGTGGTAATATGGATGGTTAACCCTAAAACTGTAGTTTTTGTTAGTATTTTGAGAACGGAATGGATTTGTAAGCTGAAATTTTAGGACAACAATGATGAAAAAATATGGCCTTCATTCGATATCAAAATTATACTACTTCTGTTAACCCAAAGCCGATCGGAACAAGCACCTTAAGTGACCCTTGTCATTACCACTGAAATTTTAGGACCCATCTGTGGTGACAAAATTAAACGCACGTTGATAAATAATGCCAAAAATATTTTTTGTGAAAAAAGGTTATAACAAAAAAAAATAATAATACTAATAAAAATAACAATAATAAATACTCTCCTCCGCGCCGCTACACCCGCAAGTCTTAATGCGCGATCTTCACCAACAAGACCAAAAAAAGCGCATGTTGATGGGCGAGTGCGTTGGCCAATGCGTATACGCGGAGGACTCGACGAAAATGAGGAAAAAGACCGCGCGAAACAGAAAATAAGGGCAGCGGAAGAATAAGCCAGTGCGCACGCTCCCGTTAGTTTAGAATATGATTTATTCAGTTAAATATGCATAAATCGGGGGTAATTCTTCCGCTGTGCCTTTAGACCTATTCAAAATAAAAAACTCTGGGAAATACTATTCTAGAATGTCATAACTTAACTTCTCCGCCTTGCAAAACCCATTTCTTATGGCATTGTTTTTCATATAAGAACGTTATGGCCACGTTGTGCGAACGTGTCTGAATATTACGTCGTCAGAACGTCTACAAAACGTTTCCAACGACCCACACCATCCAGGTAACACATCACGTTTTCAAAACGTTTAAAAAGACGTGTTAGCACGTAATTATTACGTGGGACGGTCTTTTTGGGTTGAACTTCAAAACGTTTTTTTGTCAAAAAGTGTTCTCAACGTTTGGACTGGTTGACCACTTGTAACGTTTGCAAACGTCGAGGGAAAAACGTTATGTGTACCTGGGTACATGGAAGGCCACACATGGCTCCCAAACAATAGCTGGTACATTGCCCGCAATAGGCCTACATAGTGCGTACACACGTGTAGATTATTACCGGTATTAATCTATGTCCGATGGGGATTTTTAAAAAATCCGCTGAATCCCCCTCACGCCTATTGTACCCTATTGTAATTGTCTCCACATGCGTGGTCGGACATAAGTCACCTTATTACCGGACCTAAATTAGTCGATTTTAGTGTTTCGGATATAAATTGCAGGTGACCGCGCATCGGGTTAACTCTATCGGACCCCAACTAGGCTTAAATCGACGATTATTTAATGCCGAAGAAGAGCAGGGTAAGTCCGGTCATAAAGTTATGACCGGTACTAATAAAATACGTGTGGACGTATATCGGAACTAACGGTGTGGCATTTTCGTCTTGTTCTGAAGTAAAGACGGAAAGCAGTGCGGTACTCGGGTGCGCGAAGTACCGAAGTGGGCCACAATCAGGCACCCTTGGAAAAAAATGGGAGAAATCTTTGAAGCAAGGGAGAAAAAGGGGCAGCGCAAGGAAAGGGGAGGAAAGGAGTTAAAAGGAAGAGGAGAGCCAGGGGAAGCCGGTGTTTGATGTTATGATTACACCATGCAGAGGTACAACCGTCTCATTTTGCGACTCAAAGAAAACGTCAGCCGGCGAGCAAAGCGAGTACATTTAAACGTTTCCCAAAAATCCTACATTATTATTTCCAAAATCCTGGATACGCAACTGATTGGCGGGAAAATTAATCTTTGCCCCCGTCGCACTGCAGGGGGAAATCTTCAGGTCATTGCCCAAAACTTGACTAGAGGTCTAGGTACGGCGTTTTTTGTTTTTTTTTTGTTTTTTTGTGTACGCCCCTGATGGAAAGTCAGCTCAGCATTCTGCATGTTTCGAATGTCCAACCCAACAGGCTTCCTC
>JAMKCH010008823.1:0-39405 GCA_023653785.1 Ophioderma brevispina
AATATTATTCCATTTTATTGCTTTCATAGCTGAAATGAGGTAATGTTCAACAGTAAACATCATGAGGTCCACTAAAATGGTATTTATGATAAACCCGATGAGAGGGCACATTCTGGAGCGACACCAAACAAGCTCCCATGTAGGACAGTATTACAGCAATTTTATACTATGACCAATGTATTACCCACCAACCACCCACCCCACCACAGGTCCACCACCACCTGGACTTCATTGCCATGTACATAAAATGATTTTAGCGAATCCATTGTTTAAAAAGTGGCAACCTTAGAAGCATGGAGGCAAGTTGATTGTGCACGTTGCCATATTAAAGATCGAACAGAAAAGGCATTTGTTGATGTGTGTTAATTTGGAGGTATTTTTGGTATTTAAACTTGAATCTGATGCACATGTGTTTTTTTGTGATGACACTATATTGAAATGATGAGTAGCTTCTTATGAATCGCCGTCCGTAATGTTCCATATTGATAGACAATTATACAGTGATCATCATGTATTATACTGTATCAATGGTACAGAAAAAAAGTGACCTTGTATTTTCAAATTTGCTTATGGTGGCCCTTTTACGAATTTGGGTCCCTGACACATCTACCCTTAATTTGAAACAAATTGGACGCGTTGTGCACATATTAGCCCTAACATGCCAAAATACCAAAACTACCCTGCACCGAGACTAGAAAATGCACCAAGTCCCAAATAATGAAATGACGTCCTTCATAAGGAACACACAAATGGGCACAAAATCGCTCGTGACACCCTCGTGGCTTCGCCCTCCTGGTCAGGGGAATGGGGCCCTGGTTTGGGAACTGGGGACCCAAGAGATGTGCAATCTTCGTTAGCTTCTATCTGTTTACCTCTTCCATCCTCCAGGGGCGATAGGCTAGAGACAAGAAGGGTGTTAGGGTAGATAGTTTCAGGTGGCAATTTGCCATCATATTGCATCACGATTATTCATTATCAGTGTACTTCATGTACTGTAAGGGATGATTTTTGATGTTTTAGGAAACATTTGATTAAAAATTGGGGGCATTAGTAAGACAGGGTTGTGATCTGTCAGGATTTCCCGATATCAGGATTTTTTATTTTCAAAATTTCTGCAAATCAATTAATTTCAGCAGATTCTAAGCATTTAGGTTGATTTACACTGTTTTTCAGGATTTTTCCACATAAATCAATCAGTCGCACCCCTGATTAGAGGGGAAGCATTTATTACCAAAAATAGAGGTTAGTTTTTTTTTTAAAATTGAGCATCTCACTATGTTAGTAAACCCAATTTTAACATACGGTTGTGTCCACGTAAAAGAGGTGGCCGGAGACACCTCACCCTCAGCAATAATGCTGTGTGAGGATTTCTTGGAGCAAAAGATAATGACCGGATGCCCTTTCCTGACGCCAATCCACAGTTTTCGGCGGTGGGCTTAGCCTTTGGAACCAAACCCATCATGCAAGGCAGCATGTGCTAGACGGCCACCATTAGCTCTCTTCAGAGCTGACGCCCTGTAGGTAGATCTTCACTATGAGCTAGTAAATGTCAATCCTTGGCACAGTCAGGACGTCCATTCACCAGTGTATTTAGGAAAATACACCCCATGGTTTGGGTATGGATATATGATACCCAGATTAAACAAGGTCAGTTCATGTTCAATGTTAGTACAAGTGCAACCCACGAAATGTGTCCCTGCGGATTGAGTATATAAACTAATAGTGTCTATTAGATGGGAACGTTTATTACAGAAATACTTTTATTCATATTTTTGTTATTTTTTTGAAGCCATCTGAATGTACCTAAATGCTTTAAATTTTGTGCCAAAAAACAGTACACCATCATTATCATTAGTCAGTGTTTGTTTTGTTGATGTCGCCACACAATTCAAAACTTACAGTATCTGATCTTGTTTTATTTTAATACCACACATGCACAAAAGCAACAACGTAATAAACAATACCACTTATTTAAGGCAAGTAATGGGGAGCCGGGAGTTAAAATTACGCATAAATTTTGATAACAATTATGACGTGCATTAGCAAGACTATTATTACACGGGTCTATAGATCCTGAGGAGAAGCTAAGGTTAATTATCAACGCTTCGTAACGTTATTACAGATTGCTGAGAATATTTCGTGCAAAAAATCTTAATAGTGTTATTGAGTGAAAATAGTTTTAAAAATCATTCTGGTTGCAAGCGATGTTTTGTCAATTGTTTGTTTGATGAAATGGACCTTTGGAAAAGAGAAACAATTATAAAGAATGTTTAAATTAAGTAATTTTTAAAAACTGCGTGTCCAATTTTTCAAAAAATGATCCCAGCAAGAAGAATGTTTCAGCACTGTTGTTTTGATTAGTCGTGCCGACGTCCTAGCCCCTTTGCATTTACATTAAACGACCAACACGTTATCGGTCTTAGTGCATGTATAATTTTCGACTTGTATTTTTTAATGAACAAAAGGTGAAGTACAGTAAATCATAGCTGTATGCGCTTTTGTGACAGTCAGGTACTTGTGTCAGGGGACCAACCTAGCTACCTTTGTAAAGACGCTGTGCAACAATGAATCGGTGTTAAATCATCGGTCTGGCACCTTTTCTGTTTTATGTGAATAAGATAACAAATAATAATTTGACAGTTTGTACAGTTTAAATATCACCATCACTTTTCATTTGCAAGAATTCGTCAATCTTCATTTTCTTAGGAGATATTGTGGTTGAGACTCAAAAACAATTTTTCTAACAATTTAAATGATCTGTAAATTTTTCAAATAAACTTTTGATGTTCCACATACACAATCAATCAGTGTGTCCTTAATGGCAGCCAATCGATTGGCTTAATTAAAGGACCACAAATTAGGACCACCTCGCATGAGGGAAAGGTGGCCCAGCAGTCTAAGGCGCTGACTGTCCTCAGGTTTATTATAACATCGGATACGAGCGGCCTGGTTCGCGGCCCTGGTTCGTTGCATGTGTGATTATGGAATTTCTCGCTCCTACCCATTGCGTAGAATAGACCATGCGCAGGTATGACAATGTTCTGAGAGTAGGTAAAGCTGTTGGTTCTGTGTGTCAGTGGAGTCAATCGTGATCACGTAGTAGAAAGTTGGCAGACCTTGTCGAAAAGAGTAGGGGATCGTCCCCTGTGTTACCTGCACTCATCACTATAGGGTACGAGAGTCCGTGCTAGTGTGATCCGCAAACCAGATTTACTGGACGTTAAATTTTTTAAATTGATCCTGTCCAGATCCAGAGATCCAATCAAAATAGTGAGTAATAAATCTTGTATAAAATAATACCAACATTCTTGCTAGGTTTCTATTTGTCATACATGGATTTACTGCCAAGTGTAAACCACTCAAATTAGTGCTCAGATGTCGATAGATATGCAGGTAGTACTCAGGTTTAAACTTATTTGAGGTATCCTGTTTTTATTATTTTTTCCCAATCCAAATTTTTTCTTAATTTTATATTAAAAAAATGCATTTTAAATTTGAATCACCTACTGGAAGCAACTTTTTTGTATAAATGTTCAGTATGTATTTGGGGTCTCAAAATCACCATCTCAACAAGAATTTGTTTGCATCATTTGAATATTAAGCAATTTGAAAAACCAATTTTGCATAGAGTTTTACCAAACTATAAATCTGTACACAATGATTTTTAAAGATATGTTAAAGTTCATCCAAAAATTGTGGATGATCACAAGCTTATTGAAGACAAACCCAATATATTTTTTCTTTGGCCAACGTGGTTCAAAGCGATGGGATTATCATATTATCCTCAGCACATCATTACCCACAATGTCAGTTGTGAATCGAGATTCCAGGAAACATAAAAAGAATATGATAAAAGAAAAATTGTATAAAGTACAATACATTAAATGTATGGAAAGCCCATCATGATTCAATTTTGAAAGCAAAACCGAAATGTGAAAATGAAATTATGGGAAATATTATTGAGCATGTGTTAAATAGGTTGCTACTGTCCAAACTGGAGAAAGGCACTGGCAGCAGCAGATTGATGTATTTCTCATCATTACACTCAGTACCTAATTGTAGATTGGTTAGAAAAACAACTATACCCGTTCAGGTGAGGTGGAACATGACCCCATTCTTTTTCTAACTATATTATACACATTTTGTTCAGATGAGAGGCTCTAAGTTGTACCAAAATACTCTGAATCTACTATAGTATATTACCTAGGTTTGCCAGTACGACCTTGCCTTGCCTAGTGCTATCTCTTTGTACATTTGCCACGGTCATGTTTCATCTATAGTGAACACAGTATAGAGAATTTAGTGAGCCATCATCAACACGGTAGAAAATAAGAAAAGGAATAGGGCTTGAGCTGATATATTTCAGAAAGTTTATTTTAATTGGGGGGTACTGAAATGAATGTGTCGGCGGGATTAACCAATCACAAAACTAAATTCTAAAGACAGTTTACAGTGCCAAGGGGTAAAAATTTACTTGTGTTTATTATTATTTTATATATTTTTATTTTTTTTGTGGTGTATTTTTATTTTTATTTTTTGGGGGTGTGAGAACCTGATACGCTATTCTGACTAAAAAACTAGCCAACAAATAAGTGCACAATTATGTTTGCATTATAGACATGTTACATTGATACTTGTAGCAGCCGTAATGGGGCCGAACCCCACCTCTTTCTCCAAGAACTACAAAAAAAATTATTGTAATTTTTTGTTTTGTATTATTTTTTAATATTGTATTTTCCTTTTATTATAATACATTCCAATTTGACTACATGATATTTCTCCTCTGTATAAGCTAGAATGTTGTAATTATAGCATTTACAGAAAAGAAATAGGAATAGCACATTATTGTAATTGAAAGCTAAACACAAGTCAACAATAACACTACGTTACTACAATAAATGTCCATTCAAAGGGTTCCATCTTGAGTGAGTTGCTGAGCTGTGCCAGTGTATTCATCATTCACTATGGGATAACCAGAGAGTTGTTTAAAACAATCCCACAATTGCATTGCCAAGGTTGGTAGCTAGACTGGAATGTATTATATATGGCACTTTTTGGAAATAGTGCTTAAAGGTGGAGTGAACCTGATTTTCCATGTGTGTGTGGTCACCCTCAATTGAAGCATTTATCGCCACAAACATCTGATTACAAATGTGAGTTAAAGAGTGCACAGAGATTTAACCATATCAGGTGTTCAAAAAAATGAAAGTACTGATTTTTGCCCTGATGTAAAGCTTCCATCAAAAATATTCCCATCTGAAAGGACTAAGATGAGAAATGTTTCTTTGGTGGAAAATTGTGAAATTTCTAATTTCGTTCTAGGAGCAACTACGGAAATTCGGCACTGTTTTATATTGAATGATAAAGCAAATGAAAATCACCTTTTAAGCTCTTTTAAGACATTCTGAAGCTATACAAGGTAAAGAACTATGAGTGTCTAATTACTATTAGATACCAATATTTGAGTGCCTCAAAAATCTCTCGTTGACCTTTTATAGGGTACGTTTTTTCATTTGTATTGGAAAGATAGCTTATTTAAAAATGTGCAGTAAATTGGCCATTATAGGACAGTGAGTGTGGTGTTAACTTAATGTGGTCAACACAGTTGGAGAGTTTCTGTTACTAACATCAAACAGAAACATTTTCTGGGCCTAACTTTTTTATGGGGTGGTAATGAGAAAATAAGAAATTGCTTATGATGCCAAAATTATGTCTGAGGAATAAAGTGAGGGACGAGGAGGTCGATTGCAAGAAGCACCTTTAAGAACCAAAGACCCATCAATCTCAAAATCCGTAAACATGTTCTGTACTGCACGAATTTTCTTGAGAATGTCTTAGGATTTGTTGTTGTGTTATTATTCCAATTTATAGGGGCCATGTGGCAAAAATTACTGCATTGTGGATTGCTATTTAAACACCATTTCTCTGCAATATGTTATGTTGTCATCACATTATGAGTCACATACAGCGAAAGGCCTTACAGCGGACTCGAGAATCCTCCATCAAAATTCTTTATGCGAGTCATCGCACAGAGACGTATGTAAACAGTGCAGTGAGGACGGATTCTCATATCAATCTTTGCTGGTGTTTCTCCCCTACGGCTTCCGCATCGGAGTTGGATTGTTGAACTTGATTTCAGTGATTGCGTGGACGGGATGGTGTCGCTCCTAGTATCGGGGTTTTTTTTTTTTTTGAATGTATTTTACTTTACCAAAATATCCATAGATAGTTAATGATGACCACATTTTGGTGGTGATTGGGATAAGTTTATTGATTGATTATCCATTGATGATGTGGTTGTGCTTCTCATCCTAGCTGTAAGGGGAGAAATTCATTGGCTGATGCTGCCGTGCTCTGTTGTCGAGCTTTCGTGTAGCTAAAGATGACAAAATAAGAGATGCGCATGAGAGTGGGAAAAGTGTCGTGTTGTTTTGGGGGAGGGAATTTATCAGTTGTAGGGCGGAAGGATGACTTGAAATAAGTCTTAGTATGTTAAAAATCGTGCTAGATTTCTGTGATACAAAATTAAAATATGAAATTTATTGAATTGTTTTATTTTCAGTCAGTAAGGACAGGGAGGCGAAAAAAAAAATAATAATTTGACTCTCGTGTACAAGACATCAGAGATTATGCATGCACTATGTGTGGCATTTTTATGCAATGCTCATGTGCATACAAAACACTCAACAAACACACATGCACACACACATGCACCCAGGTTTAGTTTTGTATGAGAATAAAACAGTGGAAATACTGTTATAATACAATACATCAGGGAAAATCACATTATATTCTTATCAAATAAAAGATATGTGTCTTGTCAAACATTTGCATGATTTGTGATAGTTTAGCTGTCAGATATGTAAAAATCTCAAAATACAGCATTTTTCATTTTTTACATTGAATGTTACTTCCCAAACCCAACATCCTATTTCCATTTCTTGCAGATTATGGGAAGCTGGGGTGCTTTTACATGATTTCCCTGTTACGGGTATTGTGAAATTGTTCATAATCATAATAAAAAAACAAGAAAAGTAAAAAAAATAAAAAAAATAACTGTTTTGGTAAAAAATGCCTAATATCTTAAATTAGGAATATTGTTGTGATGCCCGCAGCAGGGAAATCACGTAAAAGTACACCAGCTTCATAATCTGCAAAGAATATATGAACTAGGATGTCGGGTTTTCAAATGAAAATCCAAAAATGTAAAAGTATGAAAAAATGCTTCGGATTTTGTGATTTACAGTGTCTGACAGCTCTAAAACCATCATGAATCATGTGATTTCTTCAACAAATGGCCATATCGTGCCCCCCCCCCCCCCCCCCTTTGAGTTCGTTGTTTTATTATAACCATCTATTGGACAAAAGTTATTTGTATACTTTTATCACTCTTGAGCCAGCAGCTATGGGACCCACTTTAAAATGCAGGGGATGGAGTGCAATGCTCTCTTACAGGCTTTTGTACATGCACAGATCGGAGTATTACTGTTTGTTGATGAAAACAGGTGACGTTACACACCTGTTTTAGGATTCACAGAGGTGTTTGAATCAATCCACAAATGCATTGCAATGTGCTTATATGTACGTACAAACTTATGTCAGTACTTAATGATTAAAAAAGTGGTTCAAAAAGTTTAAGAACACAGATATTGCTACATAATCATGCTGAACGTCCTTAAGTACTAATGCTTTGTGGGTGAAATGAGCATTAGAGTCAGGATTTTTATGTGTAAGAATGGAGTTTTGTGGATCACAGACACTGTGATGTGAATGAAATTTCCCAAAACTGTGCATTGTGGATTGGACTCAATACACCCTCTGAGGATTTCATTACAGTGTGTATCATTTATAAATCTCCGGGGGTATATATCAGGTCAGTTTAGATGTGTTCGCAGTCTCTATCAACTAAGTACTTGAAAGTGCCTGTGGGGTTATTTCGTATAACATGCCACTTTGCTAAACTGAACTGTGTTGGGACAAATTTCATTTAATGCGTGATGAAGAAAACATAGTTGCTGTTAGTTAACAACAAATAGTACCATGTATGTTTATTTGACCGGAGGAATGTGAGAGCTAAGTATAATCAAAACATGAAAAATGCTTGTTGTAGTAGGGGTAAATAATAATCGGATAATGTAGAGGCCACAAGTTGATTCCATTCTAGTGTTGTAGAAACAAAAACTTTACTGTTTTCTATTCTAACAAATATCAAGTTAAAGTCAGCGCAAGAACTTTTGGTTCCTTTAAGGAACATCAGTGATTTGGTGGGAAGGTAAGTCATTGCCAACCACTAATAACAAAATCAAAGGAATAAGCCATATAATTTTTTACGAGACTAGAGTAATTGTGAGAAACATTTATAGCAACTTTTGTATGTACTTAACCAATTAATCAAAGTGGCCTATGGCGAAACTGAAATAATTAAAAACTCATAACACTTACAAAACTGTGTGGAAAATTTCGCCGCCCGTATCGACCCCATTGAGGGGCTGCTCATTAAATGATGTGGTGTGTCAGAATTTGGAGAAACAGCAGGGTTGTTGAATCATTGGAAATTTGTATTTACATGGTGTAGAAGCTGCAAAATTTCCCCACCCATGCGCATCGTAAGGATAGGTGTAGCAAATAAAACCATTCTCTATCATTGATGGCTCTTGCCCCGTCAAATCGAAATTATGACGTTAAGTTCAGCGGGTTACGCATCGTTCTGTATTACAGTTTTTTCTCTCTTTGGCCTTGATCGCCTACAGTTTGGGGATAAATTTCGAAACTTATCGTCTAATCACATCTTTCAAACATTCACGCAGAAATTTTTATGGGGCAAATCCTGAAGTTTAACCTCTATTCTCGCTACCATGATTTGACTTGCCCCCAGTTGTAATGAACTTGTGGCGTTTTCAATTATGAATAGATTCACCCTTCAAAATTTTGACTGTTTCTGCATGCCGCCCTGGTTGAAGAAGCCCCGATAGGGAGATTGCGGGGTCTTGAACAACGGCCACACTCTATATTTGCAAAATTAATTATGCTTGATATCGTTGTAGCCGAGTCGCCGGCCCTTCATCATAATACCGTAATTTTCGGAATGTAAGCCGCGCGGCGTATAAGCCGCAGGGCATAAAATCGCCGTATTAAGATTCAGACCTTAAAGTATAAGCCGCACCGCCATATAAGCCGCACCAGCGACGGCCGGACTTTAGGATCCGTGTATAACGTGTAAATAGAGAAACCAACGTATTATCATGTTTTATAAAGCATATTTACAGTTCAATATATGTCGCACAATGGGACTATTTTTATATTTTATAAAATTTTATAAATTATTTCAATGACATGAAATTCCATGGAAGCAAAGTCAAGAAATACGGCCGAAATATTCCCATTTTCAACTTGTGTTACGTATTTATTTAGGTATGTTTTCACATGCAGGGCTATATTTTTGTACAGCAGCAAGTGCATAATAAATAGGCAGAAGAGACTATATTGGTTTGTCAGGCACCCTTTGACTAGTCACTATCTCCATGCAGATTACGCCCTGCGGAAGGAAAGCGTTTATACTACCAAGGAAGACGGCCTGTTGGATTCGTACCACGGAACGAGCACGTCCCGAAGGAGACTACGCTGGGTAGGAAAAACCACTCGACAATACCATTAACAGCATCATCATATCTAAGTTTACCTTCACTAATTTCGCAAATATGTTTTGTATTAACTTGCGTCTACTAAAAAGTACTCATATTGATCAATATCAAGTGGGCAATAATCACACAAAGGAGTTACACACACGCCAAGTTGGTAAACGAGGGACTTCAGATTGTCGGTGGCGATTTAATTTGGCTAGTGCTTTCAAGTCACTCACTTGTGGGTTTTAATTTCAACTACAACATCAAGTATAAGCCGCTTCGGTTTATAAGCCACGGCACCCTTTGAAGCCTTGAAAACAACGTAAAGCCGCGGCATGATATTCCGAAAATTACGGGAACCAAACATTGTGGATAAGTGATAGTTTTCAAGACTGAAGGGATTTCGGGATCAGTGAACGAAAATTCACATGGCTTCAACAGCTAAGTTGTTCATTGTGCATAAAATAAAAATGGTACATTGTTATCAATTGGAATTTTTTAACATCATTTTGTTGTGCTCTGTAGACAGGAGCGAAAACAGAGGTGATCAATGGTGATCTCTGAAAGTCGGCTAAATATCTGCTGCTGTTTAGTGTCTAAAATCAGTCCCAATTATCAAAAATAACAAAATTACGTGTTTCAACCTTTATTATAAACAAATTGTTTTCAAGTAGAAAGGGGTAAATAGAAAAGAAAAAAAAAATTACCACACTGGTATTATTTAAAATTACAAAAAAAACTATATAAATAAATAGGCTAGGAGGATGATTATAAACAAGCACAGACCTTGTCTTTTGAAATTTTCAGAGGAGCATTAAAAAGCTCATATAGGATCCTTGAGGCGAGCGGCAGAAGAGCTTTTTAAAAGCTCCCAAATTCTGGCTGGAGACGAGCGTTACAAAGCATAGAGCTGGAATAGCAGCATAGCAAGCAGGACCGGCAACTGCGTTGGGACCAGAAGCAGTTAAAGCTCAGGCATTTACAATTCAGGTGTAGCAATAAGTATTGTTATTACTGCAATCAAGTTAGTAACAAGTTAAGTTACATAATTAGACTGTCACTCAAGATTAAATTTAAATACATGTCGATAGATGTTATCTGTCACAAGTGTATCAATTTTCAAAGAATTATTCCCCCAGGCCTGAACCTCGAAAATGAGCGGTTTTTTTTTTTTTCATGTTGAAAATTTCTAGGTCTGTCTAGACTAGGGGAGAGTAAAACTGGGGGGGGGCATGCACGAAACAGTAACAAATGTAGATCCTTAAGTCGGCAACAGTCGTCATATTTCGTCAGAATTAAAACTTAATTGGAAGCTCGCTCACGTTTCATTAATAATGGCGATTCACGATGCTTGATAACGTATCCATCAAACGGGTGTATGTCATGATGTTCGAGGTCTTACTGTAATCGGGCGACGCCTTTCCCCGGCACCTTTCATTTCTTGAACATATTCGTGCATGTGTACAATCAATTGGACCACGAAGGTGGTTCCGTCTATCGTTTCTTTATTCAGTCGAAAATATGATCTAAATTCTACTTCCGTAATGTGTGTAAGACCCTCAACCATTTGCCCAAGCGCCATCGAACGCGGATCAATCAAAACAAAACCAGTGCGATTAACAGTGCGAAGGCTTAGAATTTGACGACGTTTACTCATGCATTATTTACACATAGTCCGTGTTCATTTTTCGTACACCGTCCATGCGGTATTACCATTGGAGTTCCGATACATTTGTTGAGTTAATATCCGCAGATTGTTGCTCTCGGCACCGATTTACCCAGCCGTTCACACTATCTGAAAAGTGCGTGTAACTGGTAAAGCATATAGTGTTCCTGATCATTAACGCATTAAATATGCCCAAAGGAAGTATTTGCGGGTTGCGGATCAAATACGAAGGAAGAAAAACGCGCAGCCGGCTTTTAACAAGATGCGCGATAATCGCTCGGACTCAAAGCATTTTAGATGCGCGACTGCGCGCGATAGCGCGCGGCGCCTCAAAAGACAAGGGGATTATTTCAGGCCTGGCTGAAACTAAAAAAAAAGTTTTGTTTCCCAGAACAGTGAACCAAGGGTCTTTGCAATTTCTCAGCCTTTTCTATTAAAGGTGGCTGAGTGATCCTGGACAGAATTTCTTATGTTGAAGGCTTGAAGCATATTACCAAAACATCTACTTAAAAACAGCCATTCTGGAAAGTTTTTAAGCAAAAAAAAACTATGTTTAAATTAGACGTAGGATAGTGTGTGTTTGGTATACTCCATTTGGAGAAGTTATGCCTCATATACATTAAAAAGAAAGAAACATTTCATGATCCTTAAATTTCAATGGTGTAATGAAAAAAAAGGAAATTCTGATACCAAAATCTAAATTTTAATGGAGAAAATTGGGGGGGGGGGGGGGGAGTAGTCAATTGAGTATGCACTTTTGGGTTTTGTTTACTATAGCGGGGGGGGGGGGGGATGACACTGCGACTACCTATACTGCACAACCATTAACCCTAACACTGTTATTGTTTATAGCAGGGAGGGAAGGGAAGGGGTAAAGGGATAGAAGCTAAAGCAGATTGGACATCTTTGATGGGATTCGAACCCGGGGCCCCAAGCGCACTAGTTCCCATCACAGGGGCAGCCCGCGACTGTTTCGTTACGATGATGTCACCCACCTTGACTTTGTATTCTCTGTTACCCTGGATGGGTAACTGCGAAATAAATCAATACTCAATCACATCTTTTTGGACTTAGGGCATTTTCCAGCCTCAGCTCAGTAAGTTTTAGTAAGTTTTGGGCATGTTAGGGTTAGGGGGGTATTCACCCGCATTAAAGTGCAACTCCAGTGCAAAGGTTGTAATTTTGATCTGTCCCAAGAACAGGTCCAAAGTAGCTGCAATCATTAACTTCTATAGGTTGGTTAGATAACTGGTTCATTACTTCTATTGTCTTCATGCTCAATTGAGTGTAGACCTGGCCAGGAAAAAAGAAAACAGAAAACTCTTGTTAATTTTTAGAGTTCAAGGACCATTGAAAACAGGCCAGTTTGTATGTGAAATTAATTAGAGGGATAGTTTGGCCTACTTATAATATAGTGACATGGAGACGGAAGAAAAATGAATAAATTATCTAGCAAAAAAAAAACCAAGTATTTTGAGGTTTTCTGGGTGTGTGGATTACTGTGAATTATTAAATAGTGATAACAATATTCAACAAAAGCAACAAAAATATTATAAAGGAAAATATAATGACCATGGGAAACAATTGTGTGAATATTGAGACGAAAAAGTATTAAAGGAGAAGGGGCCTAAATGTGGGGACATGCCTTGAAATAGTGGGGAATTTGGGAAGCTCCTTCCCAGGAAAGTTGGCCATTTGGAGGGAACTTGGCCATTTGGAGGGAAACTTGGCCATTTGGAGGGAAACTTGGCCATTTGGAGGGAAACTTGGCCATTTGGAGGGAAACTTGGCCATTTGGAGGGAAACTTGGCCATTTGGAGGGAAATTTCTACATAAGATATAGTGGGAAATCTGTGAGAAATGCGACTATCTTCCCAGGAAATTTACATTTTTCAAATACTGTGTGTGGACCTAAATGCGCGATTCTAGCAGAACCAGAAAAAGGTGCATGTTCAAAAAATTGAGCCAATATAAAATTTATTTGCAGATTATGTCATACCGTATTTAGTGGAACAGTGAGATAACACCATTGTTGCAACTGAGTAGGCTGTTTTGACTGTGAGCAAGCAGAATAATTAGTGCCATTTACTGTAAAAATGGTAATTTTTGTTGTGAAATATTTCAAGCTTCTGCTATTTTTAGCATTTTCACCTGTTTTTAAATTTGCTTTTTTTCAGTTATCCCACATAGACTTGCACACAAAATAAATATTTTCGTGAAGTCTTAATTTTGTGCTTGCTTAGAAGTGCACAAAAAGCGCGAAAATTAATGTAGCGTGAATATTTCCACTTTTACAGTATACTTAGTATTGAAAGGTAGTGTTAAAAGTTCAGAGTAACAAGTTTTGGAACTTATAGTACATGTGACTGTTATTGTCTTCTTATTGAAGGGCTTAGGACACGTTCAGAGAGTACAGAAGCATGAAAGGTGGAATAAAGGTGGAATTCTTGCGCTTGATTAATTCTGGAACAAAGAATTCTTGTGCCGGTACTTGTCTCATGTTATTTTGTCAAAGAATTGTGGAGCTGTATGTGTGATGGGAATCATACATTTTGACATCACCGTTGGTTGTATGTACTTGAAAATTTCACCAAAGTTTAATTGTTATCCAGAAATTGTTTCTCATTCAAAATCATTGGGAGGTGAGAGTCGACTCCACACTACCACTATAATACAAATCTGTCTGATGGTCATTAAGGACAACAACATCAGTAGCCTTCTCCCTAAGTAACAATCAAATAGTGTTTTATATAGCATATCTCTTGTTGTAAACTGGGACCGTACGCAGATTTTTTTTTACGGGGGGTCAGCCTTCGAAAAAAGGGGACCTTTTTTGGAAAAAGGGAACAAACCCCTAAAAATGACCATTTCTGGACGTTTTGAACATCTCATCATCAAAAAGTGGATTCTGGTCATGGTTCTAAAATTTTGACTTATTTATAAAAAAAAATCTGCAAAAGGGACCTTTTTCGCATACGGCCATGTGTGTAACCATACAACCATCTTAATGTATCTCTGATTTGCTCATTATATTATATCGCCTTCCAAGTGACCAATCAAAAAACATTGCCTTAGATGCGTGATAGATGGCAGGTAGGCCCAGATGTAATTTTTTGTATATGGAAGAACGGTAAAGTATGCACTGAGCAAGGAAGTATACAAATTAAACTTTAAAACAAAAATCAAATATCATTCATGATTGCAGTTTGGGTTTTGTCACATTGAATGAGGATTGTCCTTCTGCTGTCTGGTGTGTATCCAAGATGTGCGGTGTGGTGGAATCTGGTGCTACTCCAATTTTATATTGGTTCACTAGTTTGATCCATCATAAACTACAATTAGTAGACCTCAAGTACACTATTTTATGAACTCTACATGCATGAATTAACTGGAACTGATGTTGTGGGTAGGGACGTTTTAAATGATTGTCTTAATAAAAAAAAAGGGGAGTGTATTTTCTAAACACTTTGGTGTGCAGGGAAACAATTGAACTATATTATCATAGATACAGATCTGATAAATAAACAAATGAGGTGGTTTTGGTGCTAAAAGAACCGGTGGATTTTGATCTTTGTAACAAGGTTGTACTGAGGCGTCATCTCTTTCACCGGATTGATGTGCAGGTCTGTGGTTGGTTATTCATGTCGAAGATCCCCCCCCCCCCCCCCCCCCCCAAATTGTGGAAAATGTGATTGTTTGGAGGTTTTATTCTGAAAGGTGAAGGATCGAGTTTTGTGGTCAGATTTTGCACAAATATCTTTTAGCAGAAAAGGGAACAAAATAAGGCCACACATAGTGGAATGATTACTAAAGGCCTTACACCTCTAGAGAGCTATTTTTCTTGCCGGCATCTCTGATTGGCGTATCACAGAAATTTGGGCGTTGTCTTCCATGTCTCTGATGGCTAAACTGTAAACGTGGAAATTTTCGCGCTACATTAATTGTCACGCTTTTCGCGCGCGTTCTGAAGTGGGCCCCGCTTAGCCGCGAATTAAAAACCCGCGAAAATGTTTATTTTTGTGTGGTTTCTAGGTAGGATGCTGAAAAGAGCAAATTAGAAAACCAAGCAAAAATGTTAAAAATCGCTGAAACGCGAAAATTTACACACATGCGAAAATTATCACTGTTACAGTATTCACTTGTTAGGAGTAAGCAGTACTAATCCGTTACGTACCAGGGGGTTTAAAAGCTTTAATGGTGTTGTAAAACTGTTGGACATGAACCAGAGGTTTTTGTCATGGAATTGTTAATATGATCAAACAGCTTGTGTTTACATTTATCTTAAGGATAGGAGAATACAGTGTATGATGGAATTGTTTGTGAAATGCTGTTCTCTGTTTATAACATGGTGCAGTGTTGATGGAAAGTTTTTTATGCGGGTTGTTGTAGGCCAATGTACGCGTGTACGTAACTGTATATTAAAACAAAATACCCCATCTGTATTTTAACCCAAATACCCCACTGTTATTTAAACCAAATACCCATCTGTTCTAGCCTCGTCTGTTTCTAGCCTCACGGGAGGGAGCGAGTGAGCGGCAATAAAGAAAGAGGGGAAGGAGAATAGGTTCAGCAATTTGGGCGGTCTCAAACCAGGGGCCCTTTCCGCCCCAGAAGTAAGTCGTCGTTCGTTCGTGTCCACAAAGTCATTAGTAATGGATTGTGGTGGTGTCAGGATTTGTTCAACGCTGTAAGCTGATACGGGCCCGAGTGTATCTTGATACGGACGCTCCTAACATGGCCCGAGTTTTTTTTAAGCTGGGGGCGGGGATTGGGAACAGTCAGGGGTTACACCCTACGATATCGACACTGACTGCGCTGTACATGTACGTTGTTGTGACTCTGTATACGGGACCGACGGTTAACGTCCCCTCCGACAAGGCCGGGAGCTTGCATGATTCATTGGCCCATTCCAAGTGGAACCTGGAGGAGAGCGGTATTCTGATATTTTAATCACACGAGCTCGTTATACAGATTAATCAGGATTGAGCACCCGAGTGAATCACAGCAAGTGACCCCACGGGATTCGAAACCCAGGATTTTTGCATGTGGGTATATTTGCCCCATAGGCAAGCACCCTAACCACAAGTCCACGCTCTCCCACAATTATGTTTTTTGTACCTGAAAGTGAAGTAAGTACCCAAACCGTTACTTTCAAATGGGGACCCAATCATCATTAACAGCGGCCCCCCTATACTGCGAAATTGAGATCATTTGAGTATCGAAGAAAGTTCATATTTTTCTAGTTGATCCCAGTGAAATGAAGGAGTTTCCTTCAATAAAAAACATTCCAAATGTGGTGACCAAATTAAATTAACATACAATTCTCTCCTACACTCATTTTTGCTTGTATATAAGATCTAATGGTTGATTTAACTCAAAAATTGTAATCGGATGTTTTTTTTTTTTTTTTTTTTTTTTTTTTTTAAATCATTAAATATGAAAAAATTGGACCAGATGAGTTTACCCACTTTCAAGGTACAAAAAACATAATTACAAACTAAGTAAGTTGTAACTAATCACTTAGTTGTTTGGCACACCCAAAAAACTTGGGTACAGTGAAAGTGCATTGAAATGGACATAAAAACCGGTTCCAATGATTCTCAAAGACATTTTTGCTTCAGAAAATGGCTTAATATGGTACACTACAAGGGCTAATATGGTAATAACTTACGAATAAAGGTATGATTTGGAACCGGTACTCCTTATGACACGATTTGAAACCAAGCCGATACATTATATTCCTTAAGTGGAAGAACAGCAGATGCCGAGTTTCTCCCCGTAAAAAATATGGTGGTCCGCCGTTCCTCCTTCGTCGTAAAGAGAGTCCCATGTTCCCTAAAATCATACTGCTTATCTCATTCTAACAGCTTTATCATTTAAGGTCATATTTAAAAACCAATTTCGGCGATACTTTAACGGCTTAAATCCAACAAAAAACGGACTGCACCACCCAGTGACAACAATCGAACAACCCGTTGAACACAACGATCATACACAGCGAGACGCAACGTTTTGGCGAGTGCGCGCGAACGTAGCAAACCGCTGTAATACGCGAGCGCTTCAACCTAAAAATAACATCACTACGCAGCGTGGTAACTACCTGGGTTCAATTAAAACGAATTAAACCCGGCTCACCAAGATGAGCCAGTTTTCCGGTTTTTTTTCTTTCCCGGAACCCGGGGTTTTTAACACCCCCAAAACTGTCCGTTTTTCACCGTTTTTGTGTTTTGTTAGTACAAGTTCAAAAAACCTGGTTTCCGGTCGTCTGGTAAGCCAAAAATAAATTAAATGAAGTTGGATTTAGCGACAGCAGTTAGTGCTATATAACGCTCCCCTCCGGCAAACACTCGAAATTTACACGTTTCGTTGGTTTCCATCCGACTCGATCGACACTACCGTAACATTCTACAAGGAAATCTTAAATTAGGGTAACGTAAGCGATATTCCTACAGGCTCCGTTGTAAGGATTGATCAGCGAGCGCGTGAGGTTATGCATGTTTTGCCGTATACTTTCGGGTAGAAAAATGGGAAATTTTAAATTTGTGTGAACGGACTGATGATTTACAAGCGTAGAATTAAAATAAAGAATAAATGAACTGGTCATGGTTGGAGAGAAGATGACAACGTACGATTGTTTATCAAAGTACATGAGGAAACTGACCCAAGCTGGACTGGTGCACATGCATGACATGGATGGACCGTCACCATGATCACCGATCATGGTGTAGAACGCTCGAATTATGGATCGTCGGGAAGAAAGCGATCAAAGGATTAAATGGTCACTCAAATAAAGATGTACCTAAAGAAACAGGGAGGGCAATGAAAGAGTTCCATCTGTTTTTCAAGCCGCTGTTGTTAGGACTTAACAGAACAATCAGCTGTCAAGGCTAGGTAGGCATGTAAGTTGTACGTCAAGCCCATCATTTCATGCATGTGTGATCAGTCTTTGACTCTTGATTTCATGACTCTGATTTGAAAGTGAACTCTTAAATTTGTCAACAGATCATATTTTCAAATTCAATGAAAAACATACCATTCTGTTGGAAATATCGTGTATTTTGTTCAAGAAATTTGTTACTCCAATTGCTTTCTAGGTGAATTTAAAATAGCTAAAATCCCGGAGCTCCGGGGCGCTGCCCCCTGGACCCCGCCGTGGCTCCTGGACCCCCCCAGGGGCCTACGGCGGCCCCCTGGACCCCCGGCCCAATTTTCAGGGTTTTTTTCAATCATGTGCTGGCAACTCTACTGATCATCCAATGAAATGCTTACATTTCACAGCTGTTTTTAAGAATTGTATATAATATCCTAAGGTTGGAAGCTTATTTACCTCAAATTTGTAATCGGGTGTGTTTTTGGTGTATTCTTCCATTTGGGGCAAAGAACAATCATTATGAAAATTGGAACCATGATTTCGTTTACCCACTTTTAAGGTCCAAAAACCACCAATTAACCAACCAAGTAATTTAAAATTACTTAGTTTGTTTGCAAACCAACTTTTGTACCAGTGCAACTGTGTACATGGTACCAGTGGGAGTGAATATGAACATGATGTGGCATAAAAAAACCTGTCCAGGATTCAGACACTTTTTGCTTCAGAAACAGCTCAATATGGTACGCTTACATGGGCTAATATTGGTAATACTTCTTGATCGATAGTCCACCACATGAATGTGCACAGATCAAGGTCTACCTGTGTGTAGACCATTCTTTTTGTGTGTTTGCAACAGAGCACGAAGGTGTGGTTTCTGGCTGGTAACACTTGGCTGCTCAGAAGTGACATGGGCTCACATGTAACAATGTAGGCCGTCCAGATCCATGACTCAATTTCCTTTGAGTCCAAAAGTGAACAAACAACTTCACTGTAATATCATTGCATATTGACTTTGATATTGCATACACCCTGACATGCTCTTGTGAAATCTCTAGTTGGTTTGGTTAGGTTTGTTCTGCGTATGAATTTAGTTGTCTTTCCCTCCCCATCCTTTAAGATGCCAGATTGTCATTGTTTTGAATTACAGATTTTTTTTTGCTCCCCAAATTTCGAGTTTTATTTATCTAGCCTGTTGGGTCATTTTTCACACCCAAAGTTAATGTGGTTTTCATCAGATTTTTTTTGGATAACACTCGCTGGCATCTCTACCTTGCTTCAATAATCAACGCCACAATATATTAATTTAGCCGAAGTTTTGAATTTTGCGAAAATCAGGAATTTGAGGTTAGATGCAGAAAATGGAATTTTTGGGAACAATTTTTTTGAGAAATTGTTTTTGATGGACATGCCATTTTTTGTCATTTACTATGGAACATTCTATGAGCCCACAAGTTGTCTAAAAACCTAAAATTACAAGTACGATGGACAATTGTTCCATAGCTTTGTTCAAGGAATTCCAATGGAGCTATGTACTGTTTAACAATGCTGGTCAATTTACAACGCAGGTGGGAGGAAAAGTCTTGAAGACTTAAAATGATAAATGGCATTACACACAAGTCCATGATATGCCATCATCAGCAATTAGTAAGAGGATTTTCGCCGAAAAATAAAACTACACCAACTGTACTTAAGGAGAAGTGGTATTTTTTTACGGAATTGCTTGCTTCAAAATTGGCATTTCCACGTATTAAAACATAATATTGTGCCTCGATGCCATATGCCCCCCCCCCCCACTCATTTTGTACTGAATTATACGACTGCAGATATTATTTAAGTTACCAATGGGCAAATGGCAATGTACTCCATTAAAAAGTCTTGGCAACAATGTTTTGAGTAAATTGAAATTCTATAGCCTGTACTATCCGCTTATGTTTGTGTTATATGCACAATCTCTCGGGAGTGGCCACATATTTTAAAGTTGAGCCTGGTACAAAAATCCCTTTTGCGATTGGATCGGCCACAACCACCATGGGGCGATTTAGAAAATTAAATTACAAATGTCACAACCCTTGATTTTTCTCAAAGGGCTGAATAACAAGAATTTTTACCATGCACAGCGGAAATTTAAATGCACCCACCAACGTTCTGCATTTGGCCATGTAAAAAAAACCCCTCTAAATCGAACCCTGACACCGCTTTGAGCTCCTTTCAAACATAGAATCTGTAATTTGTCATTATCTGAAAGACGTTTTGGTGTCATTCAAGCGTCCTTCATGTAGATTCATCATATTATTTAAGAAATGAAAGAACTATTTTGGGTGATATGATAGGGTGACGGACATGTGTGAGGCATTAGGAGAAAGCATCCTTGGGGATTATTTTTTCATATTTTCAGAAACATACATTTTCATTTAGGTTTTAAAACGTCGAAATTCTCACCTGTCATGTTTAATATTTTGGCATGGGCCAGGGCAACACAGATTTCCTTGTGGGATTTTTTTTTAAATGGGAAGGAAAAGATTGATATTGTACAAATCGTCCCCTTTAGTCACCCTTACCACTACGACAGGGATATGTTGGCCGCATTATGCGAACATTTTTTTTGCATGACAGAGAACTTGCCTCCACATTAACTGGTTGGCTATGCGCATTGACATCTTTGGTGAATATTAAACCTGGAACAAAGTTATAGACCATACACAGGTGCTTCTCATGTCATATGAGAGTAATATAAAATTAATTGGAGACTAGATGTGCTATTGTAGAATAATCCTTTTGAATTTCTACAATTCATTACTGAAAACATTTCCGTTCCTTCCAGGGACGAATTCTTTTCCCCAAAATCACGCGATGTTCTTCTGCATATTTCCATTTTAGTTACAGAAAAGCTCAAAGAACCCAGTTGTTGGCAGTAATTTGATTAGGATTTGCCAAAACATTCAATATACTTTATCGGCATGCCTCTTCACCACCGCTGGTCAGTGGCCGGACATTGTTAAAAATCATTCAAGCTAAGAAATCGATTGGAAGATGTTGGGGATGAGGCATCCAGGTCTGGTTGTCATCATCGCAGTCATCATTTGAATAAAATATTATAGTGCTGGCTTATATTTGCTCTAGCATTTCTGTGAAACGTAGCGTACCGGCAATCTGGAATTGACCCATGTCGATTCGGGAGAACTCAAAAGTGGCCCTCACCATCCTTTACCTAATTGTGCACTGCACGCTGGCTAATGCGGAGCCGTGCCAGAACGTTCGTAATCATTTTAAGGATGCATTTTCTGTAACTCGCAGGCTAGAGAAATTAGGTCACGGGTATATGGTTGGTTATTAGGCCCTAATTGATTTGAAATCATCTTGCGGTTGAGGATGGATGAAAAATCATTGATCTGTTAATTGAAAAAATTCTTTGATGTATTGGATCATTACAAATATGTGACCTTTGGTTGTGTTTGGGATTAGTGTGGTTGTATGTGAGTGCATGACTGAGAGGGGCTTGCAGGCATTTATGACTGCCTTAGGAAGCTAAGAAATGGCAGGCTTTAATGTTTATGAGAGGACATTGGGGGTATTCTTCAGAAAAAAAAAAAAAAACTAGGGCCTAGGCTGTAGACATGCAGGTCTTCATTTTTAAATGTCAAATCACATTTGTTCTCCTTACCCCATATTGACCTTTTTTTCTGCTATAACTAAAGCTTTAAGTTTTAAACAGGCGATTGAAGCATTATTTTGCTTAATTTGATTAAAAGTTTACTTGTCATCAACCTAGGGATCCCAACATGAGAATAGGGACACCACTCATCACCTCCCCCTTCAGTACTATTAGGACATGCCAACATGTCAAAATTAGGCTTATTTCATTTGGAAAGTGGCATGGGAGCTGTGTAAAAATTTTGTCAATTAGGGGTTTGAAACCCAGTAGTGCTGATTTTGGCTAAGTATCTCTCCACCTAATGGAATTATTGCTTTGAATTAATTTGGTGTGTGGAGTTTATTGAACTGAAGTACTTGGAATGAGAGTAGTAACTGGGACAGCTTGTGGCATTGATGATATGTTTTTTGCATGTGATTAAACCTCATGTTTGGCAAAAAGATGTGAGGATAATTCCGAAAAAGGGTTGTCAATCGTTGCTATAAATGATATGATGGAATAGCGGCAACTCAAGGCCACTGGTAATGATTGGAACTGGAATGATATAGCTTGAACTGAGGCAACCAATTATTTTCCAGTTTATTCTCAGAATCATCAGTAAAATTTCTATGGGTGTGTAGTGACCATCCCTGTTGCATTTGCATTGTGTTGTTATTTGTAGTTTGGATTGGGTAACAGAACACTATTTCAAAAGTTTCATGCACAATCTTTTATGCATAGTGGTTGCAGGGGAGAGTGGGGGGTCTAGTTTTGGTTGGTAGGGATGAGGACTCTGAGAGTCTGCGACGTCAAGGACCGTTAATGTATACACATTTGTGTCTTTAAAAAGGACACATGCTATACCGGAGATGTAGATTTAGGCAAAATTAATACAAATGCCATTTTTTTCATCTCAAAATTTCCAACATAAAACAAAACACAGTAAGCAATAACATACTCAAAACCCATGATATATGCAAATATCTAATTATCTAGCAAGAGTCTACAAACAATCTGGCTGAGTACACTGAACTACCAGGTCTAATGATTAATTAGCGCAAGCTTAACCCAGAAATGCATTATTAGTGACAGTTCGGTAAACACAATCACCAAGCATTATTTAATCGCAATTATTTAAAGCCCTTTCATTCGGCTTCTGAATATGAATTTCATACAAACGTGTCACTTGTTCAGATTCGGTACGTTCAAAGTGAGCGGCTCTATTCCCCTTCTTATTAAAAAAGTGACTGTATTGATCAAATTGATTGTTTATGCAATTGTTCTGACAAAAATGCTCACGAATGTTGAGGCAGTGTTGCTTGGTCACTATTTTAAACTACGAGTCTGAAGTGTTAGCATGGGAATACAACCAGTGTGGAATAGTGCCTTAACCACACAAAACGGTACTAGTACCTAAACATATTAGACAGAGACATGCAATTCATCTAGCAGATCCGGGGAGCACTCAAATTTGGTTTGGGTAGGGGGTTTGGTACGAAGGCTGGCCTGGGGAATTTTTGGCAAAAGTAGGGTCTTCTACTGAAATTTTACAAATTTTTTTGACATATAAACTTGGGATGTGAACTAAATCGAGCTTAACCTCTAACACTCACGGCACGCACGGAGCGTAAAGGAATGTCCCTTTAAGTTTCGATTGCTGTTCTCCATTCAGTGGGCTTATACATTTAATCAAAAAAAACTTTCTTTCAGTTAACCCACTTTACCTTAGTATGGCCCGGGGGATGGACTCAATACAAGTGGTTATAAGGATGTGCCGCAAACGTGGGTAGCATAAATAGCCGGAGTATGAGCAAATAATTAATAGAAGAGTAAAATTATATATCATATTTCTATCTATTACTGCCATTATTCAAAAGTGCGCTCTTTGATGGTTAGTTTACTGCCCATTATTCTGCATAAATGGGTCACGATTGAGCCCTAGTGCGTGATGCAAGGGACCATTCTTTTCGGGCGTGTCACCATCACTAAAGGCACACGCACTAACCTTTACGCGGAGGAAACGCGGCGCGCGCTGTAAAGACGTGAACAACTGTTCCGTTTTTAGTAAGAAATGCCATTTTTATCTGTTATTATTTCATTATTGGGTAATAGAATAGAAAAAAGGGTGCGATGTCCATGTTTATGCCGAATAATGTGTACTCGGCAGTAAAAACATTTGATAATGGGTCTCGGCTTAGCCTCGCATTCTGTTTTTACTGCCTAGGGACAGATTATTCTGCATAAACATGAAATCTTACCCTTTATTCTTAAAAAAAATGTCATCAGAAGAGAAGAAGAGACAAAAATGTGTGCAGCAGCAGATCATTTAGGCATATGATCAGATTCAGGCACAAAATCGTGCAGCAATTGCATGTAGTGAGTCGTTCGACTATGGTTAAGGATGGTTTGACTTCAATAAGCAATCACCTCGGTGGGGAGTCTACATGTTACAGACAGGAATGGCTTGCTTCCCTTGATTGTAAGGGCCCTGGTTGCCATCCGCCATTTTTCTCTTACGGATACAACAACATACCAACTTAGATGGGAGGGGGGTTTTTTCTTTTGGTTGGTTGTTTGGGTGTTTTGTAAATAAAAAATTACTCCCTAATTGAACCCCCCCCCACGTGTATGAAAAATGGCGAATTTAAAGCGCAGGGAAACATTTTTGCCATTTTTAGTAGGCCATATTAGTAATCGGGGAGGGAGGAAGGTAACAAAAAAATGTACGTTTTGTACGTTAGAGAAAAATGGCGAACGACCCTAAACTAAAATGATCCATGTGTGCAGGATGTGTTATGAAAGTTTTATGGTCAAGGTCTTACCGATAATTTGACTCTAAAAATGAAGATGAATTTAAGTAAATGGCTGTGAATGTGAAATGTAAGAAAGAAACATACAAGTATTAAGGATTTTTGAAAAAAAAAATGAACCGATCTTGTGACGTGACGCTCCGTGCCGCTCGTTGTGTTAGAGGTAAGCCACTAAATCTTGGGCAAATTATTAGAAGCTGTACAGATGAAGAAAAGATAGAGAAGATGGCAAAAATTTCCCAAAATTTTAGCTATGGAGCTAAAATTTTGTGACAAAGTAGAGCTATGATTCGGTTATCAAACTCCAGCATCCAAGATAATGCAAGTACCGTTGTCAACATAAAGGAAGTTTCTATTTCGTCTCAAATAGTGAGTTTCTTAGGACATAACTGTGAAAAACATTGTTTTCCACCAAAAATAAAACATTGACGATTTAAGTCGTTCCCCTTCAAGATTTTTGGATCAGAAATGGCAAATAATTTGGAATAAAGTTGGGACTATAAATGCAGATTTTCTTCAAGGGGCTTTGTTGAGTCTAAATTGTCATCTTAATTAATAAAGTCAAATATAATGACATGTCATACAATCTTAAAATTCCATGATTGTTATTTATGTCTGCAAATTCCTTTGTGTCAATTTCTTGCCATATACCCATGGAGAAAAGTAGTGTGCCTCACTGAATGCTAAATCATAATATTGCCAAAACGGGGGTCCTTCACTAAGATGATTGAATCAGAAATGAAAGAAAGAAAAACATTCAATATCATAATGAACTACAAAACGAAATATCCAGGTAAGGGATTATTATCGTAAGATGGGGAGTCCACGCTGCGTTCAAATCGATGAAGCGTAAGATTTCCTGAGAAAGCCCCATAAGAGCTCTACCCAGAAATGAGCAGTTGTGTACAGGTGAAGTGCCGCACATGTAACCCATAAAGACTTGCCGCATATGGTACAGAAACTCAGATGTTACATCTGTATGTGCTGACAGCACCAAATGTTTTGTTGTTGTTCAAAGTATCCTTTGGAATTTACACCTCCATTGCAATGTCCTGGATTTTAAAAGCTTCTATGAGATTTATGCTCCAGGACTGTATGCTCCAGGACCATATGGCCTGGAGCAGTTATGGTGACCTAGAATATTTCTCCAAGGTGTATTCAATATGCTCCAGGAGCATATTCAGCATTTCAAATATGCTCCTGGAGCATATTTGACATAAAAAATATTGATCAAGATTAGTATGCTACAGGGAGCATACTCATATATGGCTCCTGGACATGTTGACTTTTAAAATGTCCCCCAGGATTATGCCCAGGACCATATGCCTCACATGGTCCTGGAGCATAATCTCATAGAAGCACTTAACCCACCATTGAATCTTGGTTGGGGGAATTGTAAGTGAAATTTCCAAAGCTAGATTCGATAGATTTTCTCAGTCAGTTGCATCTAATTTACATTGAATGGAGGATTAGCCTATAAACACTTTTATTGTGACCAAATTTTTTGTGGTTTGATATTCACATGTATTGCCAATGCCTGTTTTTTTTCATCAATTTGAATTTTGAGTAAGTTGTGAATAATGATCAGTGACAAAATATTTTAAAAATATGTGGCGCTATCATAATTTTTTTGTGAGTATCCCAGATGGGTGCTTTACAGCAAAAGAAAATATTAAATACTTGCAAATTTAAATTAATTGCAGCACGTGTAGAATATAGAATATTAACAACCTAATTTGCAGTAAGATATTTTTTTGAATGGCAGAGAACTTATTTGTATCCAAAATACTTATGAATTTACTCTTTATAACAATTTTTGCAGCGTGATATATTTCACACTTTGGAGCGAACACTCATTTTCACAATATTAAGATTTGCACAAATACATAACCTTAAAAGCTCTGTTGAATAAAAATATTCATGAGCATGAAATTGTTCAGCAATCCTTGTCAGTGGAAAAATCCACAAATTTATATATCTGTTTGCAGTATCAACCTTCCTTACAAGATCTGTAAAAAAAAAAATTCGTGAAATGAATCCTCACAAAATATGAAAATTAATTGCTTGCATTATTGTTTTATAGTAATAGCACTTGCTGCATTGCTCGTCAATTGCATATTTTGCCCAAAGTGATTTTTGTATACTGTTCCAAAATTAACTGCATTTCATCACAATAATTTATAGATAATGCTTTTGTGTATTTTTTGTCATTGATAAGAGCGAACATGGTGTTACATATAAATTTTCGAGAGCATCCATGTACAGTACATGTCATTATATAGCCTCTGATAATATTTTGTATTTTAAATTTGTACAATTACTGCTCATAGTAATAGTAGCAAATGATAATGACTTTAGCTTGAAAATAAAACCCTAGCAAAAATAAGTAAATTTACCATAGTGTATTGACCCCAACATCACATTAAGCTGTTTTGTAGAGTTCAATTGTACATTACACCAGACGTCAATGGTCCTTCTTATTGATAAGAGTATTGTGGTTGACAATCAGACTAAGCAAATCAAGAGAATGATTCCTACAGTCACATAAGTCACAACAGGCACAGTCTTGCTACCAAAACAGCAGTGACACTAATCTATATTGTGCTCGTAATAGGAGGACATGTACCAGCAGTAGGAATGTACGTGATGACAGATCTCAAACACTACTTTTTATCGCATATTTCTAAAAATTGTCAAACCACCCATTTGTAATATTTTTTGTTGTTGATGTAATTGATATTTTTGTGAATCTTAATTTAAATAATGGTCGGTTAATTGATTTATGCAGCCTTTGATTTGTAAAATAAATACCTACATGTGTGCAGCATTAGAAAATGCATGAAAGTGGATGCATGGAAATTAAGTAGGTTTACTGTACATTTAAGGTGCTTCTAAGGCAGTCCACAGCATCTACTGAGATAAGAACGAACATGCACAGTCCCAATACCCAGAAATATTAGTTTATTAGCTAGGAAATATGTCAGAATGATCTTATGCATCACCACTTATCTCTCCTCATCCATATGAGCTGTGTATTGATAGAGGAACATGTACATGTACAGGGGAATTTATTTTAGCTGATTATTCTTCCATTAAGTAACAATATGAAGGGTATTGCTAAGAGAAGAGTTCAATAGCTTCCCACAATGCATTGCTTCCAATGGAGGTTTTTGTACAGGTACTGATGTGGGTCGTTAGTGATGAAACATGGCTAAATTGACAGTACTGATCACAAACTTGCATTTTAAGAGCGTTTCATCTCTAACGATCCACATGGCAACCTGTACAAAAACTTCCAATGGAAGCAATGCATTGTGGGAAGCTACTGGTATCTTCTCTTGGTATTGCTACCCAAGATGTAAACATTTCAGGGGTAAAATTCACCATGAAGAAAGCAGCCTTACATGTTTGCACTATACACACATAGCTTTTATGTTCAGTTCATGCATCGCAGACCTCACGTCCACAGTATAAGGTACTTCTGTGATAGGGACATGTATGGTACATGTGCATGTTTTTGCACATTACACAGGTTTTGCCGTGCACGATGATGGCCGTGATTAGAGGCCCGGGAGAGCCGAGAGATTATTAGATTGTGATGTTTGTTTACAATCAGGAACTAGGCTCTCTGGCGGATCCCTCGGTACTCGTTTAACAGGATCAGAATTGTCCATCGAAGTGTTCCGTCATAACATCAATGGGACTTTCGTGAGGAGAGATATGAATAATTAAGTTAGCATGAAATTAAAAAGGCGCACAAAAAATGTTGATCCGATAATTTGAAATCAATAGGACTTATGTAAGCTGAGATGTGGAATGGGTAATTTAAGTTGGGCAATTGAAATAGCAATTTTATTCAAGAAAGGTGTTAGTGAATGGTTTAATAATTATCTCCAGTTAATAATAGGATTTTAGTTATAGAAACACGATCCTCAAAAAAAAAAAAGTGTAAAATCTTGTTGCAACAAAAAGTTAACTCTTTGTCCACTCGTGCAGTTTTCCATCTTCCAAATCCATTTGCCCTTCTCAAGTAATTCAACCGTGACAGATCCGAACGTGCAATTACGGCATAATACCGGCAAAGATTCTGTGGCGATCGTCCTTTACATCAACCGTAAGGCAACAAAATCACTTAATGACCCATAAGGCTTCCACTTCCTCCTTAATTATCAGATCGTGTGTCTCATCATTCCTCCTCTTACTTTAAGAGCCCTTATTCTCATCCTTCCTATTCCCTACACACCACCATATCAACTTCTTTGCCACATACAAATATCCTAACCAACTATACCTAATGTCTACACTCCCTAACCTAACCCCCCTCTCCTGTTTGTTTGGTTCTCTTTAATTCTTTAAAATGAGAGGGGAAACTTATGAAGCAATTGGATCACCTTTACATTATTTGGTACATGACTAATTTGTCAGCATGTTTTGAAATCAGTACATCTAATTCATTTCAATCATCTAATGGACATGATGCAGCTAGCCAGTACTGATGTCACAAAGGTGGACAGCATATAAGCTTGTAACTGTCACTTAACACTTAAAAAGCTGACAAGGGGTTTTCACTCACGTTGGTGCCCAAGGGGGGTTCATGGGACCCCACACTAGGAAACCACTTGCCCGAAGGAATTTGCCCACAAAATTTTATACCACATGTGAAGAGTAATAAGACAACCCCAAAATCAGCAATAAAAAATGACATTTGTTATTCGGGCTGGAAATTAGGGGCCAAACAAACATTGATTTCAAAAACTGCGGAATGGACAAAACGATTTTTGAAAAAACTATGTTTGTGATATCTATTCTAGAGGACCCAAATGACAAAATTTAACAAAAAAACCTGCAGTTTTAGGGATCCTTTATTTTAATGGTTTTGCAACATAAAAGTCATTTTCCCATAGAGTTTGTACGTAACGGTTTAGCAACGTCCATAAAGAACTCGTTGTTGTAGACCATAAAGGGTTAATATTTTTAATGTTACTAATAATTGCTTTAATATATGTATCTGTGAACATATATCAGCAAAAACATTAGCTTTCGGTCTTTTGATAATTAAAAATATTCCAGATGCTTCCGTAGTGCAAAGGGGGTTCCATGTGACCCCCACTAATTAACTCATTAACGGATTGGCCGATTTAATTTTTTTGGTATGAAAAAGAAGCGCGTTTAAAAGTCAGACAATTACAAAAAAATCGGCGCACAAATCCACGCGTTAAAGCGGAGAGCTCGAAAACAAAATTTGGGGGTCATAGGAACCCCCTTCCCCCTTGAGATCACTAAGTGTTAAGGTTATGAACAGGCTGTGGACGTCCCTTTGAGGTCTGAGTCAGAGGTAGACAGGTTGGGATGTAATAAGATCATGCAAAGAGGAGAGTACAGGGGACTGTCAAAAGAGATGAGTGAGAGTTGAGGCACTAGACCAAGTAAGGTGCTGTCACCCATAATTCTGTTGTGTGACCAAATGATGGAATGCATTTACACAATTTCGATCGAAGTGTGCGCGGGGGTTATCCTCGTGAAATACTGCAACTGTGCACTATTGGAGATGAGATTTTTAATAATAAATTTTTACCAATTGCCCGGCGAATGTGCCTGACAAAAGTATAGACTAGGCATACAACCCCTGTTGCATGATAGGCCTAGGCTGGGTAAAGATCTTTGTGACTCATCCAACAATCAATCAATTTGCATTTTGAAATAGGACAATATGCCCATAACTTGAACCTGTAGCAAAGGAAAACAAGACATTCCATTTATACTATGTCCGAAATGCGTATACATGCATGCGGTACTGATGTATGCAAAAAGATGTGTGGAATAATAGAGAACACAGGAAGTCAAGTGGAAGATAAGCGGCGAATGAAATTTTTATAATGCGGATGGCGATGCACCAGTTGGCACAACCACGATAAAAAAGAAGAATTAAAAATTGTGTGCAATTGGCTAATGCTCCATCCGAGAGGGAGTGAAGGAATGGTAGAAACTGACCGGGATACCACGCTACGGCGGTGACGCTGGCCCGGCCACCGCTATTGTGCCCATATGTGGTCTTATTTGATGATGCAATATCGATACGATTCAGGACACAATTACACGATTAACTCATAGGTAAAAACTACACTCTTTTAATATTTTTTTTTTGCTTGAAACCAGTTCTCCCCCTCCCCCCCCCCCCCCCCCCGAAATTTTAAACCTCTTGGAGGGTAGCCGCTCCCTGCCACCTCCCATGGCGCCACACCCGTTGTTTACTGTATACATGAAAATTTATGCTCACATTAAAACTTGGTTTTGTTTTTAATAAATGATATGAATTGGAAACTTTTGATGATTCTAGATCCTATTATTAGACATGGAATTACAAAATGCTTTTTACTTTGGCCTACATCTTAGAGGATATTTTTCGGTTACTTTTTAATAGGCAGTTAAGATCCCTCCCAAGAGTTTCTTGGAAATGAAAAAAATATGTATTTGAAATTTTACTCTTTAACTAGGGCGACTTGACCGGATACTTAGAGCTAGGTTGCGTCTACTTATTGGTTTTTTTTTCTTCAATTTTCAAACAAATTATATAACAGTTAAATTTAGAGTTTATACGGGCACTGCAACTTTTTGTTTTTGTGTCGCCTGCGCTATTGCAGGGAGGCACACACTAATAGAAAATTCTGTATTTCCCTTGCATATGGTGTATGTACTACGACTTACGTACTGTATCTATGCGTGCGTGTTATGGCTAAAGTTGCGGTTCTCGTTTTCAATTGCTTGTACAGGACTAAGGGCATGCCGCCAGAGTTTTGGGAGCAAAATTGTGTTACATCCTTGAAACTACAAAATATTACATTTTTTCACACTTAAATGAAGTCGTCAATTGTTTTCTTCAATACCTATAAATAATATTGTTTTAAAGCTGAAATGTCAGGAAGACCCCTATGCACTTGTATGTGCATTACAGGGTGCCACAAGTGTCCTATAGGGTGGAAAAGTTAATTTGGTGCAAAGTTACAAAATTTTGTTTTCACAGTCTAATTGTTAAACTTCAATTCTTATATTGATACAACTCCTCGAGTTTGTATGGGACATCATAAGCCTTCAATAAATGGGAACTTGTAACAATGAAAAATGGTGGCTTACTGAAGTTTCAGGGTGTTCAAAAAAACGTATTTAATTTTTTGCTTTTTTTATGGACAACATCAGTCAAAACGTTTTAAAGCAACCCCTACAAAAGAAAGGGTGGCATATATTTATACCCCTAACAAGGCTTCTAGACCACAAAAAAGCACACAAGGTTAATATGTGGTATATTAGTGGTTAGGCCTTATGATAGTTACAGAACCTATTTTGTGGTAGTTTGTGTATGTGTCTTTATGTCATTGACATATAAAGTGTTAGGACAGTCACGTACATCCCGCACCCGGACCCCCCCCCCGCGCCCATTGTAAGCCTATAACACCAAGGTTCACCTGGGCCCACAACTTCTCTTGGCAGCCCTTACATTGTGGGCAGATGGTGCAGCTTTTGTTATTACGGGGGTATATTGTAGTATATGATGAGTAACTCCAATTGGTTATCGTTAGGATTTATCTAACTACTAAAGCATACCACTCACAAATATTACCACAATCAAATTTTGTCGGTAGTGTGTGGTAGTTTGTGGTATATGGAAGTGCAAGTATGATGAAAGTTGTGGTATATTGTGATCTATGGTCTGTCCTCACAATATACAGCCTGCGTGTTAGGGATAGTATTCCTCATCAAAATTTCCTTTCTGCAAAAATGATACTTTTGCTGGGGTGAGATTAAATTACTTTAAAAGTTGCAAACAAAGAACTTTGAGAGCTACATAAAACACAAATTGTGTACGCTGTTATGGGAAAACACAGTACCTCACAATGCTAAAGGTAGTAAAACTCATCATAATAGACTCTTAAAACTTTTGTATCCATGGGTCAAGATGAATGCCACATAAAATAACAAACAAAAATGAGATGTTATTGATAATCTTAATACATGGCCATGGGTTACAAAAGTTATGGTACAAAATAAATGCAAAAGCCCTGGAATATCAAAAATCCCTATACAGTCAAACCTCGTTTATCCGGCCACCATTTATCCGGATCGGTGACTGGCCCGGCGATTTTCGCCTGCTGGTGTGTTTTTTTATATTTTTTTCCCTTTTATTTTCGTTAACCATATTTTTCTGTTGAACTTGGTATACTATCCTTATAAATGATCTTACCATGGAAATTAAGGGCTTCCACATCCATTTATTGGGTTCGTTTTCTTGGGAAGTTCTCGCTACAACGCCACATCCCTCAAAAATCATAAAAATACATAAAAAAAATCATAGCTGGGATGTTGCCCCCATGGACCGTCAGGCCGCGAACAAATATATTTTTCTAGCTTGCCCGACCGGGCAACCTCATAGAGAAAATGCTTGCCCGAGACAGCGAAGAACATTGCCGAATTAACGCGATTCTCAGCGGGAAATGAGCTCCGTACAGGACAGCCAGCCGGCTGGGTCTGAACTGCTGTACCGCGGGAGGGGGGGAAAAAGCACTGATGATTAAAAACCGTCCGGGAAATTCCCCAAGCCAGTTTAAGCCCTTCAACAAGGTTACTGATCGTTCATGACTTTTCAGCTAATGAGCCACAGGTAATAACGTCACCCACGTGTAATTTCTGATCACAAATTTGCAATACCGGTTAAGATTCTCTGAGATGCTTAAACTGGAGTTCTAAATCATTTTTTTTGTGTCAAAACAAAATGATTAGCACGTGGGCCATGCCGCCGGGGTTCATGTCGGCCATTTGTAATGTTTTCAAGCTTAAAATGAACGTATTTTAAGCAATTAAAAAGACATTATGACTTATATTTAGATTTCAATCTATGGTAGTCGTTTATGAAATGATTTTTAAAAAATAATTCAGATTAATTACCGTTGTGTATTTTTGTTTACTTGCAACTAAACATTTGAATGGAAGCTATGTTCACGTAGTTGTTTGGGTTTGATCCATTAAGACTGGGGGTGAAGGGTTAATTACTTTATCGTAAATAATGAATGACAGGAAAAATAAATTTCAGCGCTTTTTTTGGCGCGGCAAATACAATTTATCAGTGCGAGAATCGCGCGTGAAAAGCTGTTTTTCTAAACGCCGATCACGGACCATAGGAGATCAATTTGGAGTGATAATTCTTTATGTTGGGAAGCTGTTTCCGACGGAAAAATCGTATAGTTCGGCTTCCGGGAATGGAAGGCGAAATTTACTTTTTTCCAAGCCTGTTTAAGATTGCAAAATAATGTGGCTAGCCAAGATCGTTGACTGGGGGACCGGTGGGGGGGGAAAAAACTGGGAAAGCAATATCGATCACCTTGAGCTGTGTGGAAATGGTGCAAAGGGTGCATTCCCAGTACTCTGTCGCACGTGGATTAGATTAATATCTTTAATTTTTGTTGTTCATTTATTCATGAAACGGTAAAAAACTTGTAAAGGAATATGGGTCTAGTAATTGTTTTCTGATTAATATAGACTAGTGACTGTTTAGGAGTCGTAAACTATAAACCATTTAGCTGATATTGGACCCGGGATTTGGACTCGCCCGAACGGGCACGACTACCCAAAATTTTACTTGCCCGAAAAAAATTCTACTAGTCCCGGGCAATCGGACAGGCGATTTGTCCGCGGCCTATGACCGTGAAAAAATGCGCAATCAAAACTTTTCGGCCCAACACGGGCCCGATGGCACGTATTCTACGCGGTCATTTTACAGTCAACACAAGTACACCCATACACACCTGACTTTGCCATCTAAGCATGCTTAAATGGACCGATATGAGCATCACTAAAAATAAAAAAAACGGATAATGAAAAAGTAAAATAACACGTCAGACTTTTTTCAACCAAACAAATTTGTAATTAAGAATTCTATGTGCTCTCATATCTAGAAACACCTTTCAAAACCAGGGATGTCCCAAAACTCGAAGTCATTTATCTCAACTTGATCGGCTAGTCCCCAGCTTCAAAATTTTGCACATCTTTGCAGCTTTCGTAACACACTTGGTAATGATGGCATACTTGTTTTTTTAACAGGGATTTAGATCCTTATTTCATGGTTTAAAATCTGTTCTCTTTTGGCTGGACTGTTACTGTGACCGTGTAAAGTCACGTCGTTTTTTTGATATACAGCGGCCGCTAGTAAATAGGCAATGATCGGCCATTCAGGAATTTGACAGACATCGATCCTTGACTTAGATATCCAATTAGATAAAGCAATAATTTAAATAACATTCAAATCTATGTGGTAATAAATTTCCTGTTTTATTGTACTTTGTTTACAGTTTGTTATAGCAATGTATTATACATTGTTACACACTTAATCTCCACTGAACGTCACTGTTTAGCCTGTGTTTGTGTACAATCGCATATCGTCCAAATCGCTATCGGGATGAGCCCGGTCGACGTGTCCGGATAAACATGTTGGACTGTAGTTAACACATACCCATCCGTATGCCCCCTCATCCGTATGCACCTCCACCCCTGACACTGCCCATTCAAATTACGATATCTCTAAAATACTACCAAAGCACAATTTTATATTGTTTCTATTTCAAGCTAAATAAATTACTTATTCAAGAAAATAAACCATCTTCATATCTTTCTTGTTCTATGATACATAAAAAATGTGTAAAATATTTTGTGAAAATGTAACACCTCCACCTTTTCCTATACCCCAAACTCAGGGCTCTGACCTTAACTCTTGGGTCATGTACCCAAGAGAGACTGCATCAGGTTACTGTCACATACCAAGGTCAAGGTCATAAGAATTCAACTTGTGCACAGAAAATGCAGTGGATTGTGCAAACCTAACCATAACCCCTAAACCCTAAACCCTAACCCAACCCTCTAGTGGTTCAAGAACCGCCTTGTTAATACCCTGCTTTAAAGAGGCACAAGGACATTTCCGCCGAAAGAAGTGCCTCAATTTTTTTTTCAAACTCGGGTTTTTCATATTTGGAATGCTTACCCGCGCTTAGAGGCCAATCGCATAAGCTCTATATAAATCTCTGCTATTAATGTATTAAATCACCCTGAAGGAATCAGCCGTATACACCGTCTTTATCAGAGTCAACAACATGTCATTGTTTCAGAACTGCCTGAAAAAACATATTTCTTTTCAAGAATGAAATTTTCAATTTCCTTTTTCTCTGTAGGCGCTGTGTGTTTTGTAGAGCGCCATATAAAAATGGCATCTGTTATTATAATTGGGTGGGACATCTTTTTAAAGGTGCACGATAGATTTCAGACGCCTTATTTTCTGTGATATTTTAGTGCTTTCATATAGGGTTAGACACTCACTAATTCTCCTATCTTTTATTTAAGCTGCAGAAATAACTTAAAATGAAACAAAAGATGAAGTATTGTAATATATGCATTTAAGAAATAAAGGGTACGATTCATGTTTTATGTACGAATAATGTGTCCGCAGGCAGTAAAAACATAATAATGGGCGAGGCGAAGCCGAACCCCTTATTAAAATGTTTTACTGCCGAAGGACACATTATTCGACATAAACATGAACATCGCACCCTATATTGTCTATTCTATTCACGTAAGAACAAGGAAAAAGAAAACCCGAAAAAACGGCTTATTTCTTACTAAAAAACGTAACAGTTGTTTATTTCTTTAGATCGCGCTTGTCTTCTCCGCGTAAAGTTAGCGCCGTGCGCTTATAGGATGGTGGGCACCCGCCCCGAAAAGAATGTGCACTTTTGCATCACGCATTAGAGCGTATCGACCAATCAAAGCGCGCGCTTTGAATAATGGCATAGAGGTATAGAATTCAATCTAAAACATAGACCGAATTTCATATGTGCTCCTATACAATCGTAGACTTTCACAATTTTTGCCTCAACGAAACAGTTCTCACTTATCCTGTCCATGTGGGGACATATTTATAGAAAGCTTAGACCATGCAAAAATCAGAATTTTTCACATTTTTTCGGGACACCTGTTTTTGAAATTTCTCGGCGTTGCACCCTTTAACTTTTGCCTCTGCAAAGAAGTTGCTGTTATGTTATCAGAAGTGTTTCTATACATCATCATAGGCATAGTGTATAACCATGTTGTTTTCGTTGTATCTTGCAGTTGGCATCCCGACCATCAAATGGTGTGTTGCCGAGGGCGACTACAACGTCATGGTGATGGAGCTCCTGGGCCCCGTTCTAGAAACCTATTTTATTTCTGTTCTCGCAAATTTATTCTTGCAATACAGTTTTACTATTAGCTGATCAATTGGTAAGATATTTTGTAAAATTAAGGTGAAAAGGAGAGGGCTGGAAGGAGTGGGAAAGTGGGTATAGGAAGAGTGAGAGAGTGCACCAGGGCCGTACGCATGATTTAATTTGGGCGGTGCGAGACTTCAAAAAGTGACCTTTTTTGAAACAGTGGACTTTTTTGATAAAAGTTGACCTAAACCCCCTAATGGACATTTCTCACCAAACCGGGGGGGACTTTTTGTCAAATTTCTCTAAATTTTGGACATGAGTATCAAAAGATTTCAGCAAAAAGTGGACCTTTTGCCCCTTTTGAAGGAATTGGGGCATCATGCGACTGCCCCCCCCCCCCCAGGTAGGACCTGGAGTGCACACATAGCAATAAATTTCAACTTTGATTCATGGACTGACTTTCAAAATACTTCTGGTGGTGCTCAGTAAAAAGCTCTCCCACACAGGGGGAGCTATGACTGAGGGGAGCTGTTCATGGCATTTACTACTGCTAATTCACAGATAGAGCAGATTCCCAAAGGGAGCTATTGCTCTCACTCTCCCTAGAAGTCAGTTCCTGCTTGACATGTCTAGGAACAAGAGAATTTGGGAATGACGTTCTTGGGAAATTTTGAAACTTGGGAGGGAAATTTTTGTTCTTTAAATAAAGAAATACATAAGAATATGGAGGGAAATTTTGCAATCTTGGAGGGAAATTAGGATTGTATTCCTGGGAAATTTGGCATTTTTCCAGCCCTGCTGCTTGATGTGAAAAGAGTGAGTTTCAAGACACCATGTTTGAGCTTAGAAGTGTTCATAGTGTCTGAAAAGATACAATATGGGGGCAGGGCATGTTATATACTACACTGGATTCCAGAAAAACGCATACTAAATTTTTTGGTAATTAAATAAAAAACAATATAAAAAGAGAAGCAAGGTGGGGGTGATGCTAGATCCTATTCCCAGAGTTTTTCCAAACTTCTAATAGATAATTTGCTGGAATTGGATAGGTTTTGATCAGAATGGGTGCATTTAAAATACACAATTTGTACTTCTACACCCCGTGCACTAACTATCCCAAGTGAAACACGTTAACATGATACCAGCAGTGCTTATATAACACCATGTATCATTTACCATTTGAAAAGATTACATGGCACATAGACTGCTTGGTATTTTGTATTGGACTCCACGTGGCACTTGACATACAGGAACCGTGTTATCGTCACATACCCAGGACTACCAGGAGATACAAAATGGATCGGAGAGAGGATCTTGATTGTTAAGTTATGTTGTTTTCTTGTTGGCAGAGATTGTTGTGATAGGCTTCTGTGTATGGCACAGATGCATATCAATAGTTAAATTTTGCGATGGGAGATAATGACAGCATGGGCGACGACCCAAAAGTGGTTTGATTATAAGACATGCATGACACATAATGTGACGATGATATAATACATTTATATTTAACATGAACAGAATAATAGGCACAACCAGTATTGACACTTGGGTATATTTTATATTTAATACACTCATTGACTTCAGGTCTATACTCTGTTCGCAGTGTTCTGTCTCAAGTTAGAGGTGATGTCATGGTACGACTCTGCATTCGCACTAGCGTTTCAATGTGCCGACTTTATTCGTGTGCGTAAATGCTGCAATTCAGAGGTCAGCGCATACATTTTTGTGTCGCCTGAACAAATGTTCATGGAGGCACATACTAGTCCAAATTCTGTGTGTCCGTCCGTCCGTATGTCCGTATGTCCGTCCGTATGACTCGGTTAACCTTTTTTAAAATGCTCTGCAGGCTAAACGCTATCCCTGATTTACTTCAAACTTGATAGGATGATAGAGTGAGGTGCCGCAATATTATGTGTAGAAAAAAAAAAAAAAAAAAAAGCTGCATTATTTGCATATTCATGAATTTTAATTAGCTTATTTGCATATTTTTCAGCCATTTCGGTTAACCTTTTTTGAAATGCTCTGCTGGCTAAACGCTAATCCCGATTTACTTCACACTTGGTACGGTGATAAAGTGAGGTGCCAAAATATTATGTGTAGCTTTTGGCTGCATTATTTGCATATTCATGAATATTAATTAGCTTATTTTCGCCGGTCAAAATGACAACCGTTTGCCCGCAAGGCTTGTAAGCAATTTATCTGGAGTTCCGTAAGGCATAAAATGATGTAACTTGGTGGAAGGAAGCGGGTTAAAGAGTTCTCAACCTGATTAGATGTTGGGCATATTTCGGGCGAATTACATATGCAAATGAGCTACTTGATATGCAAAAATCAGCGTAATCGCTATATTTTTGAAACGGTACATCGGATATGCAAAATTCCTTCACTGCATGAAAACCCCATTATGGTGAGCATCTTTGCCATTTGAAAGTTCCTGATACATGCGGCTTAGGTATGCAAATGAGCTAATTAAATATGCATAATTGCTGTATCGCTAAAATGGTACCTCGGATATGCAAAATTCCTTTGCTACATGAAAAACTATACCATACATCTTGTGTGTGAATCATATGGAGGGGG
>JAMKCH010008824.1:0-38755 GCA_023653785.1 Ophioderma brevispina
TCCTGCGAATTGAATGAACACTTGTCTCCAATGTTATCGGGAAATACCTCCCATGGAAACATGATTTGTTTGTGGTGTCTTGTTTGTGGTGGAAAAACAACGTTGACGTTTGGCAATAATTTTACTATCACAACACCCTCTGTAGACAGTCAATATCGTATAGTATATCCACTTTTTGTATATTTTTAAGTGTTGATCAGATGTAAGATTACAGGTCAGTAGGTCACTAAGGTCTTTGTTTGTCATGACGTGTTCAATAACTTAGAACTCATATTGTATTACGTTAGATAGGCATAGGGGGGGTTTTGGCTCAGGCTTACTGAATTTCACAACCCCCCTAGAATTCAAGGTCAATGACCTTTAACTTTACCAAACCCTCTTTTAAACCCAAAAACCTTCAAACAAAGTTGAAAAAAATAAGGTTATTGGAGGTTAAAGGTCATCAAAGGTCAAAGGTCGTATATAGGTCCACAGGTCGTCTAGGGGTCAAGCGGGTCCAAAGCCTTTTAAAAATCATTAGAGGTCAAAGGTCATCTAGGGTCAAAGGTCAACTAGAGGCCTGAGTCAATTGGGTCATTTAGAGGTTCAGGGTCATTTAGAGTCAAAGGTCGTCTAGGGGTCCAAGGTCATATAGGGGTCAAAGGTCATATAGGGGTCAACATGAGGTCAGAGGTCATCTAGGGTCATAGTTCACATAATACTTATGTAGGGGTTAAAGTTGACATAGAGTTAGGGGTTTAATGTTGACAATTGTTATGTGGAGTTCCAACAATAGTTTTGTATGTTATAGTTCCATAAGAACTGTTATTAGGTTAAAGTTACAGAACAATCAGCTCGAAGGTCATCAGAAGGTTAAAGTCTCAAGAGTTCAAATGTCACCTTAGACGAGGTCATCGACCTTTAAACCCCCCTTATTTGCACACCCACAAAATCCTTAAAAGCTTAAAAACAAATAAGGTTTTATTCGGGTCGCAAAGTCATAAGTCAAAGGTCCACCTAGAGTCACAGGTCGGTGCATTATATTCTAAAAATTCAACTAAACGCTTACCACCTCGCGGCTTTATTCTATTATCTGGTGTACATAGAGACCAGCGAACACATTCAATTGCACGAGACAATCATACTAAAGGAAAACATTCTTTACAACCAAATCAAACCCATGATATTTGTGTGACTTGTTCTGCTTACTTTGTATCATCAACCCTGTAGGCCTAACATATCGAGGGAGTGGTTTATTATCTTTTAGTCTCTTAGCTAACCCGGAGCCAACCTTTTTATCATCAATTTCATCAATGCAAGCCATTCCATATTGGGTATCTATGTACTCTACACTATACTCTGTCTAAGCTCGAAGGATGAAGTAGCGATGCGGGCGTATACATTGAAACAACCGACTTCAGCGGTGCCTCGTGGAGGTAAAACACAATTGCACGCACTGAAAGGCGGCACTGAGTGTACCGCACACGTCGCCACTTCATACTTCAAGCAAATATAGTAATCGTATAAAATTTGTCCTATTCACTTTCAGCCATGTAATAGGCTTTTCTAATTTTTGTTGAGTTTTTTGCTAAGTGGCTCACATGTTTATGTTGCTATTCTATATAGTAATGTCAGCCACTTTTGAAAAAGGGCTCTAGATTTCGAGTTATGTAGGTTGTCGAGTAGAAAAATGCCAATGTACCAGTTGTTAGGGACATATGTGTGGATCATCACCTGGTGGATGTAGAAATCAGAAGAGGTGCATTCTTTTCCCCACTATATAGCTGTAGAATGAAGAGTTTAATGTTGGAATCTGGGGTCAAAATTTTCTTGAATCCACGGCTATAGATTGGGTAAAATGAAATATTATAACTTTTAAATAGGATTTTAGAATAAATACCATCACCATTCTAGTGCGGATTTTTACCCTTATTTGGGTCAATTTTTGACCTTTTTTTTTGGGCCCATAAAAAATGCACCACTTTTGATTCTACACCCACCAGGCGACGATCCCCACATTATGTCCTAAACATTGGTAGCACTGAATTTTTTTCTACCTTCCCACCTCCATCCTTGGTGCCCAACTGTCTGGGCTTGACGTACTAACGAGAAGGTGCATAATTTTGCACCTCTGTCAGGGCATAAAGATTGTTCTTAATTTTTTATTTGCACTTGTAGACTTCGGATAACAGGCTTTAAACAGGGCAATGCGACCACAATTTGAAAACAATATACGATGACAAACTTTTGGCCAAACATAACTGAACATTACAGGACCCAACACCTGTCAATTAAGCTAGGGGGGCATATCTCATAGTGTTTACATAGGTGACGCACCCCTAACAAGTACATTACTTTTGCTAAAATAAATTGGTCTAAAAATGATCAAAATCAGTTCTACTGTGTTCTCATCTATACTTCCAGCCAGGGCTGTAGCCAGGGGGGGTGCGGGGGGGGTGTACATATGGAAGACCACCTATTTATTTTTTGGTAATAGTAAATAGCTTAGCCTGTATTAGGGTTTCTACGTTGACTGTAATTTAAAATCTATCGTTGGGGGACTTAATGCCAAAGTGTATTGGAGCCATTTATTAAATTGTACATGTATTGAGACCAATCTATTGGTCTGTAAAAAGGGGATCTCATGTTTGCATGTTCTGATGTGGTTGTTGTCGCTATCTGTATTTGACGTTGAAGTTTTTTTGCTTGAGTACATGGATGAATGCTGACCTTTATGCATCAGTCTATGAGGTGTATAGTTATAAATTTAAATTTATCAGTATATCTTGTTATTGATGCATGTTTTTCTAAGTGTATCTTGCCAATTAGTGGGTTTTATCTTGTTTTTATACATGGATAGGTGATGCTCTGGTTCATCACGGTATGATGTGTATCCTTTTGTAATGTTAATGTATTTTGAATTGAAATGAAGTTGTAATATGCATTGTTTTTATATTTAATGTTAAATGACAAAGGTAATGACACGAGTATAAACACATGTTGTGAGTTGTCGTTAAACTTTAATATATCACTCACTTCCTAACAAAGTACATAATTGTGGCTAAAATAAATTGTTCTAAAATGATCAAAATCAGTTCTACTTGTGTTCTCACTTCTATCTTCCAGCCAGGGCTTAGCCAGGGGGGGTGGCGGGGGGGTGCGATGCACCCCCAAAAATGACAAGGTCTCCGCTTTTATGATGTTGAAGGTCCGATTTGCCATGTTTAAGGTCCGTGTGTTGTCATTAAAAGTATGCTTAAGGTTGTTCGTGCAGGTATAATGAAATGGATAAGCAGCTGTTAACATACGAATAACGATGGTCGTTGTTACTATACTGTTGTTTTCTCAAAGCTGCGACGAAATTTTTTTTCTTATCTCATCCCCCCCCCCTCTTCAGGAGGTGCGGAGACGACGGTTGTGAAAAATTTGGTACGCAAAAGGTCCGCTTCTGGCAAATCAGCACCCCCACCCCCGCCATAAATTCCTGGTACGGGCCTGCTTCCAAGCAACATTGGATGCTATAAGTCTCGCCCGTTAGGAATAGACAACGACTCAGATTCTCGGGGACTGCAACGCCTTATTTTATTGTCCATGACCGTTAAAAGCTTTTTAATTTTTTCACGCACGATTTATTTCCATTTGGAATCGGTAAATTTTGTTATGTGGTCGTGTTATTGTACCCCATCAATGACAGAGTTTTGGTAAAATATTCCACCGACAAAGTGTTTCAGGGAGGGGCGAGTTTTTGTTAGGTTCACCCTATACACAAACCGGAGTGCACAAGACCTTATACACTTAAAGGTTTTAAATGTTAGACCAATGATCTCAGTAGTGTCAATTGGCAAAGGGCAGTCCTTAAACAAAATTAATTAACACCGACATGTGGGTTATGTTTTTGTAACACCCAAGTAGCAGTGTCATGTCATGCATTGAACATATTTTTTTGTAATTAACACGAATCATGGTGTTATTTAGGCATAATACCGAAATGGGTAAATCTTAACACCAGGGGATGTGGTCCATCACTGCGGGAGTTGTGGGGTTAACAGTGATGGGGTGGTTTCTATGAACCCTTAAAACTCAAAAACGGGGGTGAAATGTTCCTGTTGTTAAAAAATGTTAACACCAAGTCGGCTGTTAATTATCTGTGTGAAAATTTATGATTTAACCACTGCTCCGGTTGGTGGTTGAACTTGCACAAATTGTGAATTATGCCATTTGGTGATCTGCTTATAGAAATGTTAGAGGTAAGACAGTTACAATATAAGCAAATAAGAACAAAATCAAACATTTTATTACTAAAATGTCACACGTTAACAAATTATAATGATTAACACCAAGTGGTGCTAATTAACACCTAGGGGGCGGGTCCCCGAATTGATTCAGGATGTGTGTAAATTAACACCCGTATTGGCAATTGGCACTGACAGTGTAAAAAAATAACACCGCCGAAGGTGGTGTAAAAGTAACACCAACAGTGTAATTGCATACATTGTAACACCATAAATTGTGTTAATACAACACTAACATTGTAGTGTTAGTTAACGTGAATCTTAACCACCAGTGAGTGCGGTCCCCTTTAATTCCAGTTTTTTGCATTGAACGCAATATTGCAACAAGTGTTTCAGTCAACTGCAAAGATGTGGGATAAAGGGTAACATCAATTATAAATATCATCATGTCCTTTCATGCTGAGCGCGAAAACTGCTTTTTAATGGTCCATAGTTGGTCAAAAGCATATTTTTTTTTTTTTTAAAAGCAGATATGTTATTTTGTATTTTCTATGCATTCAAAACATTGAGGTGCATATTTTCGCACAAAGGTTTATTCCAAATTCAGGGCTCTAGCATAGTTGGACGTGAAATACGTGACAGCCACGTTTGAGTTGTTTGAGATTGTGGAAAGTCGATGAAAGTAATTATAGTCCGCCGGAGCCACAGTACGGGTCCATAGAACGGGACAACGGAATAAAAGCGTGAAAAAATAAATGTTGCGTGAAGGGTCAACAGAATCATCTAGTGCCTTTCTGTACCGTGTAAAACGGACTGTGGTACGGCGGACTACACTTACTTCCCACACTGGCCAAAGTTGTTGTTTAGGACACCATTTAGGTCTACCTATTCACTATGTACCTGACTCCTATATTTCACTCAAATGATTATGGTGATTGATAATTAAATATGTTAAGTGGAAAGCATATGCAATATAAAACAATAGTTAACCAAAACCATAGTGATATCATTACAGAGTGTGTCAACAAAAAATGTGCCATGAAGAAACACAGTTGATACTGACATGTTTAACCAGATGTGATGAGCTCCAATTTTATAATCTGCATAGATTTTCTACCTTTTCTTTGATGAAAAAAGGGCATTTGGTGACGAATGGACACAGATATTTAGCTTGATTTTGACGTAGGTTGATACCTTTTTACCTAGTCCACCGAGAAGAACGGCCATGAGAACTCGATAGTGATCTACCATGGAGCCTCGTGCTGCACTGGCGCGCTCGGTGATAGGCACTGAGAGGAGAGAGGGTACTTCTCAATGAACTATATATTTTTTACCCAATGAACTGCCTGACTCTGTTGACTGGGCAAGAGAAATAGCAAAGTTGCTTTAGACAGTTAGACAACATAATACTTTGGATTGACACATGATTGCCATAGAACTATCCGGATTTGAGCAAAGATACCTCGCTCGCTCGGCCGAGGGCTTCGGCGGGCTTGACAAAGACTAATGGAGAGTCAATCTACAAGTTACCCGATTCACAATTATCTCGGGTTCAATGTATCACTCTAAGGTAAAAGGACTTTAAAAGATGAAAGTCACCTTTGCCTGGTTAGGAATTTGGAGGCTAGAAACACCTCTGGGGAGCTCAGACATCCTATCGAAACAAAAAATAAGGTGTTCAACACACTTGTCACTATTCTGCACTTATGGTCATGCCTATAATACACATTATGAAAAACATGTAAGTGCCTGTACTAAGGAAGGCACAGACGTTAGTGTCGGGGAGCTTAAAATCACATTTGCCAGCACCTATAATTAGTCCATAAGCTGCCATCATTGGATTTTCCGTTGTTGCACCCAATGGGATTAATTTTCCCATATATCACCTTGAAGGGGATGTCCCCCTTACTAGGATGAGGTATGTTTCCGCCTCAGAAAAGTCTGCACGTTAGGCGTGTTGTGCTCCATTTCAAAATGGCCTCTATTGTTTTAATTAAACACAGCCATTATAATTCATTACAGATAGAAATTATCTCCACGACTACTCGAAATCAAGTTTTTAAACTTCCTAAAGGGGCTTACCCATCTAGGCGTCCAATATGCCTCCGCAAAAGAGGCATATTTTGCGAAATGCACTTAAAATGGCAAATTGTTGGAATAAGAACCTGGTGATATTTTGGGAGCTCCACAAATATTTAATGGCCTTCATATTTAAAACTGCACACAGGCTTGTTTTTCAAAGTGGCGGTGATTATATTCGCTCAAGTACGTAAATCAGGAAAAAAGCAGCCCTAACCATCGTTTTTTCGACGTATTAAACAACACTTTCTAATAATGACCCTAAATCATTTTCCAAGATTTGTAAACAAGTTAAGTGTGGTATTGACGTGTTCAAGAGAGTGCTGTCACAATAGCTGATTACTACTTGGGCCTTATAACATAGTTTAAACTGATCTATAATCGTTCATAGGAAGACAACCGCTCATATCAACCTAGTACAATAAATCTTAAAAATGGTGGGTGTGGACTTTATTTCAAGACTACTCATTGACGTCATAAGTGGTTCCCAGTAAAAAAAAACAGCTATAAGAAGTGAAAAAGTTGTCTATATGTAGAAGAAATTTAAATATGGTGACCTAACTTTCTTTCGATCCATCACGTGGCTATATTTTGTTTCTGTGACTTGACCACCCAAGCCCCTCTCCTTTCTGACTGCTGCCGAGATCATCTTCCTTCCCAGCGACAACTAGGTTGAGTGTTCTGCAAATGTCCAGAAGTACGGAAGAAGATTGGCGGAAAGATGTTCTCAATAGTTTCCTTATGGTTCCTTAATTATGTCGAAAAAGACGGCACGGGGGCGTTTTTTCTCTTCTTGCTTTATGTCACCGCCGCTGAGCTGGTCTACCGCCGGCCACTCAGAGTGAAGATCATGTCCCAATATACAAGTCTCAATTACTCTTTTTGTGGCTCTCAATATTACTTGCATTCTTACCAACCAATCATTTGGCAATTTTAGTACATTTAACAAAACATGCCTCTTCCTTCCGGCGGCCATATTGCACACCTAAATGTCTAAGCCCACTTTAGAAGGTAAAACTTCATTTCGTTTAGTCCTAGACAAAGTTCTTATCTATTACGAAAATACACTATCAGTTTTTTCATAAAACAATTGTTGGCCATTTTGAAATAGGGCAGTACACGCTAACGTACAACTTTCGCGGCGGAAACATACCTAATCCTAGTCATGGGGACACCCCCGTTAAGGTGATAGTGTTGGAAATTAATCACCAGGTGGGTGCAACAAACTCGATTTTAAGGCCCGTACAGAAAAACTGCTTAATGGACTATAATACCCTTATGAAACCGGTAAGTGCTGCACCTCGACATGCTTGTGCTGGATTTTTCCCATGGGATTTCTTTCTCATCCCTCTGGGTGCCCCTCCCTACTTTACTCCTTCCATCTCTATCCACCTTTCGTAACCCAGTTGGCTAGGATATGTGATCAATCTGGTTGGCTCGACAGATGAAGCCATTAGGTGGTTTGGCAGGTTGGCTTTTATGGCTTGTCTGGTATACTAGGTTTCAGATCCTCATGTAGGATTAGAGGGGCCTGATCCTCTGGATAATCACGACTCAATTAGTGATGCCTATCCAGTCAAAATTTCAGTTGATCCAGGTTAACTGGTTTCAACTGGACCACCATTGATACCAGTTGGATAGCCAGTTGATTCCAGTTGAATCAGTTGATTCCGTGAAGGAAAATGGACCATCAACTCGGTTTTTACGACCATTTGAACTCCAGTTAACGACGCAGAGTTACAAACATTTAAACAGTTGAAACCAGTTAGTTTCATCACGGAAAATGGAACAACTGGGATCAACTGGAATTTTGACCTGGGTGTCTGCATGGGTACAGGACACAGATCCCTAGTAATGGCGGGAAAAGGTGGGGGGCACCCCACACGGACATCAGAGATGGGAGAGTGGTCTCAGGACTTTTCCCACAATGGAGACAGCATCCTCCACCTCTATTTCTCTTGTAAAAAAAACACCGTGGGTGCCAACTGGTGCAGTGACTACTTTCTCTGTTTCATTTATCTCCTTTATATTGAGTTAAGTAGGTATATACTTCGGTCAACCCAACTATGTTGAAATAAAGTACCTCCTGCTGCCTTGTAGGTTGGTTCGATGTGCCGAAAAAGGCTAAGGGCACCATCCCTGACAGAAAAGGCAACCTGCTGCCTTGCCGAGTGTCACCGTGAAAACAAAGGCGAAGGGACCTTCCCAAACAGAAAAGGGTGCTACTTAACTAATTGACGTATGAATTGTTTACAACGTAGCACCAGGGTTAAGCCGCCTGATTTGAAGTCTGTGCCTCCTGAGTCAACATTGGTCTATACCAATACGCACGACGGGTTGGTCCTATAAAGTCTACTGGACGGGGGGTCCAAACTAAACCTGATATTGACAAAGATGTCATAATGGACCCAACTTTGTTAGATGCAAAATGTTTTTCATCATCCACATTTACTGTCCCCGCACTATCAACAATCCAATAAAGAATCTCTTACATTAAGCATCAACTGTATGACATCCCTGTCATCTGGCATCCAAGAACACCGCATTGTGCACAGTGAACCTCTACTACGGAGAATATCCATGGATATACACTTATTACAGCCTCCGCATGGAAGAAAAATCCAGATGCAATGCAGTCTAATCATCAAAGGCTCTCATCTCAGTCACTGCCAACCTTGTCAACCTTATGAGCGCATCTGAGCTTTACACTGACGGGTAAATCTGAAACAACATCATTTTCCCTGTTACAGCCCCCACACGACTTATCCAGACGGAAGTGTCTCCTCACGTTTACAAGAACCTTTCCACTGCCACCATACAGTTCCAGCCCATAATCTTCCTGTAATATCCCCCGAGAGATAATGCTTGGGCCTGATGAGGACGGCGCTGTTCATTGTCAAAACAAGTCCAAAAGAATGGAACGTACTAAGGACTTCATGGAACAATTTACCTTGTTGGCACCTAACCCAAGATACCCAAATCAAGCAGGTAGACTGTGGACACACCGCCGCGCAAATGGAGAACTTGTACAACTGGATCTATATTCTGGTCAGAAACAAGTGGATTAACAGCATTAGAACTCACGAGCCTACAACACTTTGAAGCTGTTAAGTCTGATCACAGAATTGTCTCTTGCCGGAGCAGGATAATTTATCGGCAGAGTAAACCCCCTCCCAGAGATCCCCTGAAAACAAAACAATTGTGACGGGAGGAAGGTAGTGGGGGATCCAAAGCTTTGCGAGCAGTATGCTGTACAGTACATAACAGGTTTCAACCACTTCTTGTTGATGAGCTTTAAGACAGAACCCAGCAGAGTAATGATGTCCTCACTTCCGCACAAAAATGGCTATTGGAGATGCTACCTAGAAGCAAGAAGAAGACTACTGCCTTGCCTCAAACGACAAAGTCGGCAAAGCCAGAGAACAACTGAAGTCTGCAGCCAAGAGCACCATACTAATTGAGCTCCAAGCAGACCCTTGATGCTGCTAAGGCTGCACATGATGATGCTTACACCGTGAAGCTTGAAGAGCATGTTAAGTCCAGACGGGCTTCCAGACTGCCACCCTCCATCTTGAAAACAAGCATGCTGGCTCCCTGGGAGGCCCTGGGGAGCTGACTGATAAGAACGCTACCGGCCCACCTATAAAATCAAAGGTGAAACAACTGAAGACGCCTTGGGGGACACATGGTTTCAGCACTTGTTCTCTACTTGCAAGCCAGTTCAGAATACCTAACCTTGGATGATCCTTCTTCAATCACAAGATAGCAGACCCTTTCCCATCCAGACTGGACCTTTCACTATGAGGAGCTTCAGATCTGCCTGAAGAAACTGAACACCACCAATACACGCTGGTCCCGACAACATCCTGGATTAATCTGGGGAAGAATCCACTATTCATTATCAACTGTGTAGATTTTTGTAACAACACCTACTGGGAAACAAACCAGCTGCCTCCGACACATTCATCATTCCTTACCAAAAGATTACTCCAACACCCCCAAAACTACAGAGGAATCACACTGTCTCATGGCCTCTAAGATCTACAACTCCATGCTGCTCAACCGAATCACTCCTCACATAGCTCCCATTCTCAGACTGAACCAAATGGCAGATCAACTTACCCCAGTACTTGCTTCAGAAGGATCATAGAAGAGTGATAATTTCCAAGCGAAAAACCTCATTGTTTTTTGTATTTTTCCACGGCTTTTGACGTGTAAACAGGGATGTAATGCTGCATATTCTCGCCCAAACCCTTTTTAACAAAACGGTTCCCAGATAGACTGTCAATGCAATGCCATCATGCTACTCTAACCCAATAAGTCTTGTGCAGACCATGGATTGGCCCCACCAAGGAGTTGCTACAACTCCCTGGAATCCCCAAGGAGAAGTTTTGGAATGGAAGAAGGCATTTGAGAGTAAGGGACTGAAGTAAACCTTGGGAATACAAAAGTGATGGTTAGCGGGGTTGGGAGGAGGAGGTGTTTAGTGAGTAAGTAGATGCATCCTGCATCTGTGGATAGGGTAAAGCAATTCAGTTTGGTGGAGAAATGTGGGTAAATGGATTCCATTGGGAGTGCACAAAGGATGAAGAAGGTGACGACCCCAGTATGGTAAATTTTGTTTGGAAAATGCGAGAAAAGAGCCAAGGGATGTGAACAGTTGACAAGTTTTTGTGATGAGGTGGAATCGGCGAAGGAGTTCACATACCTGGGGGACAGGCTTAGTGGGGTGGTTGATGCGAGGCGGCTGTGACAGCTAGTGTAAGGCGTGGGTGGTGAGTTTTAGAGAATGTGGAGAGTTGTTACACGGGAAAAGATTTCCTTCGAGATGAAATGAATATGGTGTGTAAGAGTTGTTGAGGTCGTTGATGTTGTATGAAGCGCGACATAATGTCTGAGCGAAAATGGGATGGGGATTTTGGAAGTACTGCGAGAACATGATGAGAGACAATGTGTGGTGTTGAGCTTTGTTGCCGATGTTGGGTTTGGACAAGGCGGTGGCTGGTTGGCGAAGGCGAATAGTGTTCGTTGGTATATGGGCATGTGCTGATAAAGGATGAACGATTATGCATGTTTTAAGAAGGGCTTTTGAGTTTGAGGTGGGCGTTGAGAGGAAGGAGGACAAAGAGGACATGGTAAGAAGCAAGTGGGAGGAGAAGAGTAAGGAGGTTTGGTTGAGGATGGGATGCATTGATCAGGTGAAGTGAATAGGGAGTAAGGGTGATTGCTATGAGTGTGAGAGTTGAATCCGGCCACCCTCTTTTAACTGGACAAATTGATTTAAACTTTGGATTTACTACGACTATACAATTGTTTATTTGCATCTATGTCAATTATGTTCTGTAATGATAAAAACCCGAATCAGCTATGTTGGAAGAAAATAGTCTGAGTAGATATTTAAATCTCTAATATTATTTGCTTCTTTAATTTTAACTTAGCGCGAAAGCCAGGACCCATTGATCGAATCCTTTGTATGCGCTTGTTTCTGTCAATTAAGAAATCGAAATGGGCTATTAAATATGTACATATTACATCGATCTCCTCCTTCCTCCTCTTCCTCCTCATCGCCATCGTCCAGTGTATCATCATTATATGCTTTCACTTGATTATTATCTTGCCTAATTCTTTACGTGAGATGTATAACGCAGTGGGTCCTCACTCGCTTCGCACAATTGTCCCTGGTTTGACCCTCGGTCGGGCCTGCGATGTGCTTTTGTTGGTTCCAGTACTCCGGTTCCTCTTTGGCTTATATATAAAACTGGGCTTCTTCCCCTAACGGTGTATGATATAATGAGTGTAAAATGAATGTAAATGGGTTTCTTTTATAAACTTCGGGACCTATTACTACAATGTTTGTGTGACTTAAATGCTAATACCGCTCCTCCTTATCGGAGATGAAACTTTTTCCTTTTTCCATTGCTCTTTGGGCTGTTTAATAATCAATTTCTTTCCCTTTCCCCATTCCTTAGTTGTAACCATGTCTTAGCTCCCTAAATCATGTTGTCAGCACATACTGATCATAATACACTAATACACGCTACTCATTGGGAATAGATGGACTGTCTTATCAGTGGAATAAGTGTTTTTGTGCATTTCCCAAAGCATCTCCACCCTGTCTTGATTTCGGTGAAGGACCTCATCGGCTGTATCAGTGAATAATTTTTGGTGCATTCCAAAGCAGTCTCTCCACCCTATCTTTATTCGGGTTAAGGGGACCTCAATCGGCTGTAATCATTGAATAAAGTTTTTGGTGTGCATTCCAAAGCATCTCTACCCTGTCTTATCGGGTGAAGGACCGTCATCGGCTGATCAGTGACTAAGTGTGGTGCATTCCACATCACTCCACCCTGGTCTTTATTCGGGTGAAGGACCTTCATCGGCCTGTATCAGTGATAGGTTTTGGTCATTCCAAAGCATCTCAACCGTCTTTGATTCGGGTGAAGGACCTCATCGGCTGTATCAGGAATAATTTTTGGTGCTTCCAAAGCAATCTCCACCCTGTCTTATTCGGGTGAAGGACCTCATCGGGTGTTCAGTGAATAAGTTTTTGTGCATTCCAAAGCATCTCCACCTGTCTTTATTCGGGGTGGAAGACCCTCATCCGTCGTAATCAGTGATCATTTTGGGGTCATTCCAAAGCATCTCCACCCACCCTGTCTTTATTCGGGTGAGGACCTCAACGGCTGTATCATGAATCAGGTTTGGTGCATTCCAAAGCATGCTCCACCCTGTCTTTATTCGGGTGATGACCTCATCGGCTTGTATCAGTGATAGGTTTTGGTGCATTCCAAAGCATCTCCACCCTGTCTTTAATCGGGTGAGACCTCATCGGCTTAATAGGTGAATAAGTTTTGGTGGCATTCCAAAGCTCTCCACCCTGTCTTTATTCGGGTGAGGACCTCAACGGCTGTATCAGTGCATAGTTTGGTTGCATATCCAAGCATCTCCACCCTGTTGCTTTATGCGGTGAAGCCCTCATCGCTGTAATCAGTGAATAATTTTGGTGCATTCAAAGCATCTCAACCCTGTCTTTATCGGTGAAGGACCTCATCGGCGGGATAGTGAATAGTTTTGGTGCATTCCAAAGCATCTCCACCCTTCCTTATTCGGGTGAAGGACCCATCGCTGTACAGTAATAGTTTGGTGCATTCGCAAAGCATCTCCACCCGTCTTTAATTTCCGTTGTGAAGGACCTCATCGGCTGTATCATGAATAAGTTTTGGTGCATGCCAAAGCTTCCACCCGGTCTTTTTATTCGGTGAGGAACCTCATCGGCTGTCATCAGTGAATAAGTTTTGGTGGCAGTCCAAAGCAATCTCCACCCTGTCTTTAATTCGGGTGAAGGACCTCATCGGCTGTATCAAGTGAATAGGGTTTGGTTGCATTCCAAAGCAACTCCACCCTGTCTTGATTCGGTGAAGGACCTCATCGGCTGTAATCAGTGAATAAGTTTTGGTGCATTCCAAAAGCATCTTCCACCCTGCTTTATATTCGGGTGAAGGACCTCAACGGCTGTTATCAGTGTATAGTTTTTGGTGCCTTCCAAGCATCTCTCCACCCTGTCTTTATTCGGGTGAGGACCTCATCGGCTTGTATCAGTTAATAAGTTTGGTGTCATGTCCAAAGCATCTCCACCCTGTCTTTATTCGGGTGAGGACCTCATACGGCTGTATCAGTATAAGTTTTGGTGCATTCCAAAGCATCTCCCCCTGTCCTTATTCGGGTGAAGGACCTCATCGGCTGTCTCAGTGAATAGTTTTGGTGCATTCCAAGCCTCTCCCCCTGTCTTTATGTCCTTGTGAGATCCTCATCGGCGGTACATTTGAATAAGTTTTGGTGGCCTTCAAAGCATCTCAACCTGGCTTTATTCGGGTGAAGGACCTCATCGGCTGTATCAGTGAATAATTTTGGTTCATTCCAAAGCACTCCACCCTGTCTTTATTCGGGTGAGGACCTCATCGCTATTCTACCTAAACCGAACTGAATAAGTTTTGTGTTCCAAAGCACTCCACCCTGCCCTTATTCGGGTGAAGGGACCGTACCAATCAACGGCTGTATCAGTGAATAGTTTTGGTGCATTCCAAAGCATCTCCACCCTGTCTTTATTCGGGTGAGGACCTCATCGGCTGTATCAGTGAATAAGTTTTGGTGGGCCTTCCAAAGCACTCCACCCTGTCGGTATTTCCTTGTGAAGGACCTCATCGCTGATCAGTGAATAAGTTTTGGTGCATACCAAGCATCTCCACCCTTTCTTCTTTATTCGGGTGAAGGACCTCAATCGGCGTATCAGTTAATAATTTTTGGTGCATTCAAAGCACTTCCACCCTGTCGTTTTATTCGGGTGAAGGCTCATCGGCTGTCTCAGTGAATACGTTTTGGTGCATTCCAAAGCATCTCTCTCCACCCTGTCTTTATTGATTCGGGTGAAAGTACCTCCAACGGCTGTAATCAGTGCATAAGTTTTGGTGGCATTCCAAAGCATCTCCAACCCTGTCTTTATTTCGGTGAAGGCCCTCATTCGGCTGTATCCGTGAACTGTTTTGGGTGGCATGTCCAAACATCTCCACCCTATCTTTATTCGGGTGAAGGACCTCATCGGCTGTATCATCAGTGAATAAGTTTTTTTGGGCATCCAAAGCATCTCCACCCTGTATTTATTTCCTTGTGAAGGACCTCATCGGCTTGTATCAGTGACTAAGTTTTGGTGCATTGCCAAAGCTCTCACCCTGGTCCTTTATCGGTGAAGGACCTCCATCGGCTGTATGCAGTGAATAAGTTTTGGTGCTTCCAAAGCATCTCCACCCTGTCTTTATTCGGGTGAGGACCTCTATCGGCTGTATCAGTGAATAGTTTGGTGATTTCCAAAGCATCTCCACCCTGTCTTTTATTCGGTGAAGGACCTCAACGGCTGTAATCAGTGAAGAAGTTTGGTGCATTCCAAAGCATCTCCACCCTGTCTTTATTCGGGTGAGGACCTCATCGGCTGTATCAGTGAATAAGTTTTGGGTGCCTTCCAAGCAATCTTCCCACCCGTCTTTATCGGTTAGGACCCTCATCTGCTGTATCAGTGAATAAGTGTTTGGTGCATTCCAAAGCACCCACCCTGTCTTTATTCGGGTGAGGACCTCATCGGCTTGTATATTGAATAGTTTTGGTGCATATCCAAAGCATCTCCCCCTGTCTTTACGGTGACGGACCTCATCGGCTGTATCATTAAATAATTGTGAGGGGGGCATTCCAAAGCAATCTCCACCCTGTCTTTTATTCGGGTAAGGACCTCATCGGCTGTATCAGTGAATAAGTTTTGGTCGGCATTACAAAGCACTCAACCCGTCTTTATTCGGGGAAGACCGCATCGGCTGTACAGTGAATAAGTTTTGGTGCATATCCCAAAGCATCTCTACCGTCTTTATTCGGGTGACAGGACCCCTCCCCCCCCAAAATCGGCTGTATCATTGAATAAGTTTTGGTGCATTCCAAAGCACTCCACCCTGTCTTTATCGGGTGAAGACCTCCTCGGCTGTATCAGTGAATACGTTTTGGTGCATTCCTCACTCATCTCCCCCTGTCTTTCATTCGGGTGAAGACCCTCCATCGGCTGTACAGTGAATAAGTTTTGGTCATTCCAAATCAGCTCCCACCCTGTCTTTATCGGTGAAAGACCCATCGCTGTATCAGGAAGAGTTTTGGTGTCATTCCAAAGGCATCTCCACCCTGTCTTTTATTCGGTGAAGGACCTCATCGGCTATCAGTGAATAATTTTTGGTGTCTTCCAAAGCATCTCACCCTTTCTTTTTCGGTGAAGACCTCCTCGCTGTATCAGGGAATACGTTTTGGTGCAGTCCATCATCTCCACCCTGTCTTTTATTCGCGAAGGACCTCATCGGCTGTATCAGTGAGTAAGTTTTGGTGCATTCCAAACATCTCCACCCTGTCTTTATTCGGGTGAAAGACTCATCGGCTGTATCAGTGAATAAGTTTTGGTGTGCATTCCAAACTCTCACCCTGGTCTGTATTCGGGTGAAGGACCTCATCGGCTGTATCATGTGAATAAGTTTTTGGGCATTCCAAAGCATCTCCACCCTGTCTTATTCGGGTGAGACTCATCGGCTGTAATCAGTGATAAGTTTTGGTGCAATACCAAAGCATCTCCACCCTGTCTTTATTCGGGTGAGGACCTCATCGGCGTATCATGTGAATAAGTTTGGGCATCCAAGCATCTCCACCCTGTCTTATTCGGGTGAAGGACCTCATCGGCTTTCAGTGATAAGTTTTGGTGCATTCCAAAGCATCTCAACTCTGTCCGTTATTCGGTGATGTGACCTCATCGGCTTATCAGTGAATAAGTTTTGGTGCATTCCAAAGCATCTCCACCCTGTCTTTATAGTCGGGTGAAGGACCTCATCGCTGTATCAGTGAATAAGGTGTGGGATTGGTGGGTGTGCAGTTCCAAAGCACTCACACAAGCCCTTCTTTATTCGTGTAATGGACCCATCATCGGCTGTTGTGCAAGTGAAGTAGTGTTTTTGGTCATTCCAAAGCAGCAATACAACCCGGTCCTTTATTCGGGTGAAGGGTACAAACTCACCGTGTATCAGTGAATAAGTTTTGTGCATTCCAGAATCATCTCCACCCTGGCTCTATTCGGGTGAAGGACCATCAACGGCTGTATCAGTGAATATTTTTGGTGCCGTGTCCAAGCTCTCCAGCCCGTCTTTAGTCGGGTAGGACCTCAATCGGGCGTGTGGTCAGTGTGAATGGGCTTTGGTGCATTCCAAAGGCATCAAAAAAAAAATCCACACACAGGCGTGGTTCTTTAATTCGGGTGATGGGAGCGCGTCAAATCGGCTGTATCAGTGAATAAGTTTTGTGCCAGTTCCAAGCATCGCCCCCTGTCTTGTTATCGGGTGAAGTACCATCATCGTTGAACTGTGAGTGCAGTGACTAGTTTGTTGGTGGCATTCAAAGCATCTCAACCCTGTCTTATTTCGGTGAAGGACCCATGCGGGCTGGATCATGAATAAGTTTCGTTGGCATGCCAAAGCATCTCCACAGAGCCTGTCTTTATCGGTGGAAGGACCTCATCGGCTGTCTCAGTGAAAAGTTTTGGTGGCATTCCAAAGCATCTCCACCCTGGTCGTTTTCGGGTAGACCTCATCGGCGCTTGTTCATCAGGAATAATTTTGGTGTCATTCCAAAGCATCTCCACCCGGTCTTTATGCGGGTACGGGCCCATCGGCTTTATCAGTGAATATGTTTTGGTCACATTCCCAAGCATCTCCACCCTGTCTTTATCGGGTTAAGGACCTCATCGGCTTGTACAGTGAATAGGTTTTTGGTGGCATTCCAAAGCAATCTCCACCCTGCCCTGGTCTTTATTCTGTAGATGTTGTGTTGAGAAAGGGAAAAAGAAAGAAAAAAGAAAGACAGTAAAAAAAAAACAAAAGAAGAAGACTTAAGAAAAATCTATGCACACCCATGATCTCACATTGATGGGTTAGGCCTAAAATAAAATCGGTTGTAAATGGATAGGCACGTATGCACACATACACCAAAAAATTACCCTAGACATGCAAACGGACCACATCGACCTAGATGCTATGACCTACGTCCTAAAATAAGAGCCACTCAATTATATGTAATTTGGCAAAAAAAATTTTCGGGTCAAAAGTGTCCCAACTTCCCAGCAAAAACGTGTAAAGATTAAGCCTATAATGTTAAAACTTGTCCGTAAAATTAAGAAAACAGATTAAATTTACGGAAAATCTTACGGAAAATCTGCTTGACAAAACAAAAAAATAAAAAAACAAAAAACATAAAAAATGTTAATTTACGGAAATAATTCAATATTTCTGGCAGCAATATTTCAGGACTTTTGTTTTGGTTCCGAATTTTAACTTACGGAAAAATTCTGTTAAAATACCACATTTTTTCATAAATGAGACAAATTTTGTAAAATTACTGTCAAATTTCCGTTAATTGACAGAAATTTCTGTTAAATTTACCTACAAAATGAATGGAAATACTGCTGACAGAAATTTCCGTAAATTTACGGAAACTTTTTACAGTGTACACTAAGGGACGTACCATTAGATTTTAAAGGTGCGTTAGTAGTTTTGGATTGGCATTTTGTCCATTCCCTCAATCCGTGTACTACTCGTTAGGACGCGGTATTATTTACGCGGGTGGACTCAAGGGGCGGGCGGATTTCAATTTTTTTTTGCCTAAAATTTCCCCATTCCCTTAATCGCTTCGTTGAAAATTTCGTTCGGCATTCAACCTGATCTCCATTTACCTTCGCACCTATGTGCTCTACAGGGTTTGATTCTGTTTACGGAATAAATAAAGCACAGATAAAGAGTAAAGGGTATTTAAAATGTTTAATTTTGAGAGGAGGAATCCAGGGGTACTTTTAAAACACCGTTATAGTTAGAAAGACAGAGTACGGAAAATAATAAAAAACGCCTCATTTTTCCGGGCGATTGCAGCTACCCGGGGGGGGGGGGGGGGGGGTACTCGACCCAAAATTGGGACAGATGTGCGTCCGTCGGGTAAAAAAATCGACCATGTTTATATGGACAATGTCAAAAATATGAACCCTTAGGATAGTTGGTTACGAAATTTTGACCCATTCTCTAAGTTGGCTTGGAAATTTAGCACCATTTTCATAGTAACTTTTCCGAAACCATTTTCATTGTTAATTTTTACCGAAATCAGAAAAATTGCCACCCTTTTTCATAGTAATTTCGACCAAAAATTAAAAAATTGACCCATTTATATAGTGTAATGACCTCAAAAAGTGACCCGTCTATATAGTAGCCTTTTTAGAAAAAATGACCCATTGTTGTGACCATATCGGCGGCACATGTGTACTACCCTTTTCCACTGGAGTACCCCCCCCCCCCGTGCAGCTACTGGCGCAATTATGATAAAAAAAGGGGACTTTCACTTATTTTTTGGATCAAGAAAACAATTTAAAAACGAACCGGCCTCCTTTCTCAAAACCTCGGACATAACATGTAATTAAAAGCATTTTGGCTAAATATGTTCCTTTTGGGGCTCAATTTTAAACAAAAATAAGAAAAAGAAAGGTATGCGTATTGAAAAACAGGTCGTGAGAACTCCCCCCCCCGCCCCCCCCCCCCCCAATAAAATAAATAAAAATATGCGCCCTACCGACCCATCTAAAATTTTCTGGAGACAACACCACCTTTTTTGGGCCTATAAGCTGATAAACATTTCCTATTTTAAGTTATGCCCAATTGGAACACCCGAAATTTATAATTGTTTACCTGACATCCAATGGACGATGGGTCATAATACCTCCGGGGTCACAGTAACCTTTATCAGTCCTCGGTATCTGCAGGTACCTGATCCACCATAAAACCCCCATTCATTCATTGGCCGATAGCTCTACCGGTTCATCGATCTGTACTAAAGTTGTCTGGTATTTTCATATGATGCCGAATTAGGCATGTATCCATAAGACCAAACATCAATGTAGGCCATAGTTTTTGCAATGTAAAACCGTGTTTATAGAGGTAAACCCCTCTAAACATATGTGTCTTACGCATTTGTAAATATTTTACAGCCGGCTATAAACTTTTTGGGTCAATTACTAAACATCACTTTATCGTTTTTACAGTGTATAGGCTTGTAATCTAGGTTAAATTGGCCCTAAACTGACTTAAAAGTTAAGCTACACTGAACCATTAACCCCCCAAAAACACACCACCAGCAATTGGGCCACAATAACTAAATAAACTGTGTTTCGAAACGTGATGCAAATTAGATTTAAACGTGTAATCCCCCCCCCCTTTTCCCCCTTAAAAAACCTCTAAAGCTGTGGTCTAAATATTTATATTTTTTAAACACGTTTAGATAGGTGTTTTTTTTCAAATGTTTAAAAACCCGGTGCAAGTAGTAGTACAATGTGTTTAATTTCTAAAATTACGGCATTAGTATTCCAAAATTAAACCTTGAGAATAAGTCACTAAAGAAACCGTTAAAAATGCCTCACCTATCCAATTTTTTCAACTCATGACATAATAAATTACAAAAGTACACTTAAACAAGCTCCTGCTTTTATATAAAGCTTTGATTCTTCTTGGGGATTAGTCACGGCAGCGGCATTTGCACCGCCGTTAGAACGCCCACTCGCCTGGCGCCTTATTCTGACGTTACACCTGTTTTCAACTTCTCTTCTTCTCGTCTCGAAAATAACTTCGATAGGTCTGTATAATGTTAATTTATTCTTGTACTCGGGTGTTTTGTCCACAGCGCGATAGGCGCTGGGCCTGTCCTTCTTGATCTAATTTGTGAATCGGTCAACACACAGGATAGAATTCAGAGACGTCTACCAGAAATCTCCACATAATATCCATTTACGTGTCAAAAGAATTACTGAGTCCTGCACTCTTTTAACCCAACGGCCGAATGATAGCAATCCGTACTTCAACTATGCTTAATATCTGAAACACATGATCTGAATTCTGAAAGACAAATATTTTAGAAAACGCATGTACATACCGTGCAATTATATTATAAATAAGTCACATTTGAACGAGGCTAATAGAATAAAAGGTCTGTAAATACGGTATATACAAAACAAAACAAAAAAAACCAATAATTAACAAACACCAAATCAAAAGGCAACAAAATAAAACGAAAAAACCAATTAATACCAAACAACAAAACCACGATAAACCTTTTTCAAAAAATACATCCCGAAAATAACTCTTCGACCAACCTGTTCAACTTTCGAGCTCTTAAATTATATGTGTTTGCAATGTTTGTCTTTTGGTCCGCAGGTAGGCCATCCGGGGGGAGGGGGTAGGCAATCACATATGAATGGATATGCCTCGTGGTAAGCTGACGCTTCCAAATCCAGGTGCATTCGGGTGACCGAGGACTGCAAAATAGGGTCTGTGGGTGAACACAGCCAAAATGCCCCAAATAGGGATTTTCGGGTGACAAATTTGCAAAATTTTCAAAATGGGTCTTTTTAGAAATTTTCCACAAATTTACTATGTTATTTGGTGAAAATAATTTAAATTATCTCGCTCCCCAAGGGGTCTTTGAGTGACAAAAGGGGTCTTTGAGTGAAAGGGGTCTTTGAAGTGACTTTTAATGGGATCTTTGGGTGACGCGCTTCTGAAAATAGGTTTCTTAATCAGCATTACACTCACTTCCAAGATGGAGATGGTATTTGACCCGACGAAGACCATTTCATGTCAAGGACATTGAATCCTGACAAATTGCGGAATGTTTCTATCGTCTGTCATGGTTGCTTATCTGTCGATACTCATACATAAGTTGTCCTTGCTTGATAAAGATAGGGAATCGGTCAATAATACAGGATAGAATCTGAAGGTAACCGTTACCATTCGATATATTGAACCTTTTCTTGTCAAAGGAAGGCAGTGATAGATTTCAAAATGAGAGAGAGGGAGAGAGAGAGAGAGAGAGGGGTGGAGAGAGCGAGGGAGAGAGAGAGAGCGAGGACCTCATTTAAAGTTTTAGGTCTGTACATTCACCGTGAGAGGTACGAGGATTTATTTTTAAGGCCACAGGTTCTTCTTCTTATTCCGTGTCCAAACACACTGTGGTTCTCAAATATGATCCAGCCAGAGATGGGTACAACGTCTGGCTGCTTCACCGATTCCGCAAGGTCCCTGTCCGCGCACCGCTGCCTCCAGCAGCGGGCGGGACCAAGAGGTGCCCCACGCTGCGGCGCCGTTCAGGTGAAAAAGTTTCTGTTATTCATCATATCGATGTATCAGTAATATAGCTATAGGAAATTAATATGATATGAAATTCCATTATGTCCTAACAAAGATAGCTTGGGTGTTTTCACTGACCAATTCTAGACATGGTCTGCCGTATGAAGATTGTATTGATTCAAGTCCTATTGCAAAGCTCCAAACTGGTGTTTCAATTGAAGTATGTATCATGATGAAAACAATTATTTCAATGTTGTTATTTAAAAAAAAATAACAACAAATAATAACTTAAATTGATTACAGAACAAAGAGCAATGGAATGGAAAATACTTCATCTCAATAATAGCAAATTTTTTTATAGAGTGCCCCCAATTTTCTCCCCAAAAATTGAGATTTTTGCGTGTGTGGTAAGTGGGTAAGATCATTGGGGAAAGAGTTCCATATGTACCACTTAAAATTGCACAGGAGGAAACAAATTCTTTTATTTATGCCCCTGACACAAACAAAACCCAAACCCTAAGGCCAAAAAAACCAAATGAATTGTTAAATGTAGAACTTCGAAGGAGGTACATATGGAACTCTTGCGTTAATGTGTACCTGGGTAAAGTTGAAAATGTGTATGTGCCGTGTGAAAGGGGGAACTTTTGTAATTAGAATAATGAATATTCAACGCGGCTTAGAAAACGGCCTTCCAAATGATATTGTAGGCGGGTATGTATCAAACAGCGTAGTGTTTTGTTCGTATAAAAGCAAATTCCACTTGATTCTTAGTCTTTTGGGTGTAACTATTGGAAAAAAATATCTGGAATTTTTCAAAACGTTTTTAGGGTGTAAAATCCAGATGGCCGCCAAAATACACAATTCATTATAATTGGTATCTGAACGACATATGAGGTTCAAATTCCCGACAATACCCATATTTTCCCATACCAAAGAGTTCACAAACAGCTAAATTCAAGATAGAAGTCACATTAAACAAATAAAAACTTAATGTGTACCTGGTATCCAAGTGGACGGACAAAATGGCCGCCAAAAAGCGATGTTATGAATATAAACGCTACATCAACACTAATCAAGTTGAAAATAGGATTCAGATCAATGGGTGTATGTAATCTTGTGGTATTAGGATAAACCCAATCTGACATTTTTTTGTTACAACCTGCAAATCCAAGATGGCGGCAATATGGCCGCCAAGCGCTTATATTAACAGCTAACATTGGTAATTTAAGACAAACTACCTGAATTATGAAAACTTATGGGGCAGTCAGTAACATTGATTTAATACTTGAAGGACAGAGAAGAAACCAATTCCAACTATTTGTTTTGCTAACATGCTGTGATACCACGATGATGGCCACCGTAAGTACTGATAATGGTACAATTATAGAATGATTTTCACCATGATCCATTGTATCATCATAGTTATAACAAATAACACTTCGATGCATCCTTTGGAACCAAAGGAACTCATATTTATCATTTAGGTTTAAAAAAAAAACATACTTCAAAATTAGATGGCCAGATAATGTGGCTGCTATAAGCACTAGCAAGAAATCAATAGCAAAAAATGGCGATTTTGTCATACCTACATTAGTTATAACGCATTCGAAATTGAATATATAAATTACAAAGAAGCAACTATCGATACTTCTTTGACACAAAGAAACTCATTCTACCCCTTTTAAATTTTACTAATATGAATAAAAAGCAAGTATACCAGCTAATATAAAACTTAATTTTGTATACGAACATTGAAAATTTTGATAACAACGTGGAATAAAACTCCAATATATTTTAGATACGGCAAAGGATTCTACTTTTACCAATTTTGTTTAAAGTCAAATATTTCAAAATCTAAAATGACCATACTGTAGTCATGTTGTTTTTCCAATCAATGTACAAAACCTAAATGATAAAATGAGTGGTGTCCAAAAGTGTTTATTTAGTGCTATTAATTTAATATATTTTCTTCAAATTTCCGAATGCAAATACATATAAAATATGGTGAGTTATGGTAGATAGGTGAAATATGTCAGTGTTGATATTGATGTTCCCAAAACTTAAATGATAGAATGAGTTTTTGTGTCCAAAAGTTTATAGCATTGCTTAATTTATATTATGTTACAAGAAAAAAAATCCATGTTGGCTATTGATTAGTGACATGGCCATATAAGTGACCATCTTGGATTTAAGGCATGTTAATTAAACTTACTTGAATTTGGGTTTTCATGTGTCCAAAAGTATGTATCTAGTTGCTTCTCTACTAATGTGTACAACATATAGTTAGGTTCATTATATATGAAAAATTGCCACATTTGGGTTTGAAGTATGTTAAATGGTATATATGTTTCTCATGTGTTAAAAGTATGTCTAGTTGCTTCATTTCTATTTTCATTAAAATTTCCTTATGGTAGAAACATGTATTGGTATTTTGGACTGCTTGTAAGCAGTCGTCATTTTGTCAACATGTTGGTTTGAACGATGTTAAAACATTATATAAAAACAATTTAACCGTTTACGTCCCTAGAGGGAAAATGACTACGAATCTGACGCTCACGCAATTTGCAAGAAAGGGAGGTAGCGCAATTGGTCTTGTAGATCTAGGAGCAACTTTCACCCTAACAACACAAGGCAAAGGTGTCGATCCGTGAATTTGAAAATTTGGAAAAATGGCATTTGGGGATTTTAAGTATATAGAGTTGCATTCATTGATAGTCTATGAATTTCCCTAGCAGGCCATAAAACATATGGGATATATGAAAAATCACCAGTAGGATTATTGATAGCGATTTCAAGACCATATATTAGCCGCCATCTTCGATTTATTTTAATTATTTTTTTTTTTGTACCAATAGCAGGAAGGAATAATGAGTTCCCTGTGTTCAAAAGTACACATTGTGATATTTAGGTTTTGAATTAACAATATTATTACATTGATCACATGGTGTATGAGAAAGATACACCATTTTAGGGTCAGTTCTTACGGTTTCATTTGTTATTTCATTTCAAATTTATAATGGTATATAAAGTATGTAGGTATATATAAAAATAGCAAGTTTGGCTCTTGATAGTACTTACAAGGGTCATATTAGACGCAACTGAGTTGAAGGGTCTAAAAACGAAGGTAATAGACAAGAGCTCACGTGTAGTTGCTCATTTATATTTCATTCCAAAATTCCTGATGATATATTTTCATTATAACATACTTATACGAGTAGTATGAAGAATCGCCAGTTGGGGCTATTGATAGATGAAGCGTTGCTTATAAGCAATTGTTCAATTTTGTCAGTGTCATCTGGATTGAAATATGTTAAAACAAAGCAAATGGTAGTTTCAAGTGTCAAACATATAATTTATTTGTAAAATTTTGTATAAAATTTCAAAGTTATGATGTTTGTATTCCCATTTTATGTGTAACACATAAGTAAATAGGTGTATGAAAAATCACCAGATAAGTAATGAAAGTGCTTCTCTTACAGAAAGCGATTATATTAGCCACCATTGTGGATTTGAAGTATGTTTCTTACCATAAATGGTAATGGGTTCTTTGGTCAAAGTATACATCTAGGGTTTTGTTTTGTAATATTATACAAAAATTGTATTTGTCATTTCAACTGTATTTACCACAAGGAGGCCCAATCAACAAAAAAGTGGTTCTTCATTGGAGGCCGTGGTTTCATCATTAAATATGTACAAAATACAATTATTCGTAAGCTAAACGTAAAAGGAAATACATTTACAAAGCATATCAATCTAATGACAAAACATGAAGCAAAAGACCAAAAACAAATTTAAAAAAGCAATTGAAAAGAAACTCTTCTGAATACATTAAAAGTGATAGACTGCTGAATATTATCATCAATGTTCCAATATATTGCACCTCCCCTAGGAAAGACTACGTTTTTGTAGTCGTTTTAGGGTAGAGGAATGGAAAATTATTGTTATAACATGGATCTTATGTGAAAAAACATACAACATTTACTATTATCAGGGCTTACGGTGGGCCGCCCATCTTGGATCAAAGCGCGTTAGCAAACACAGGAAATGTTTGGAATTTATTTATTCTGTCGAGTATTAAATGTAAGTTTCTCCCCAAATGTTTCATAATTAGGTTGGTTGTCTTAAATTCCCAGTTCTGTTAATAGCGCTTTTCGGCGGACATATGGCCGCCATCTTGGATTGAAGTATGTTAACAAAAAGAAAATAGAAAATATCAGATGTGGGTTCTAGCACCACAAGATTAATACACCCATGAAATTTTGAATCCTATTCATCTGATTAGTGTTAATGCAGCGTTTATATTCATAACTTAGCTTTTTGGCGGCCATTTGGAGCCATCTTGGATTTGTTTGGTTAGTTGTGAGTGCCAGATTGATTGAATTTAGCTGTTTTGGAACTCTTTGGTATCGAAACTATGGGTATTGTCGTCAAGTTGGACCTCATTACTGCGTTCAGAATACAATTATAATGGAATTATGATTTTGGCGGGCCATCGTGGATTTGACACCCAAATAAAAACGTTTTGAAAAAATTCCACGAATTGTTATACAAACATTTTACACCCAAAACACAATGAATCAAAAGGAATTTTGCTTTTTAACAGAAAAAAAACACGAAAGTACATAGTAGCCTACACTAAAATGAAAGTATGCTGAAAGTATCGACATGTAAGGCCTACGTGTCTCTACGTTCATCCATTGTTTTTTCTATTGGTCAGACAAGTCAAGTTAGAGGTCATTTCCATGAGGTGGCAGACGGCCAGAAATTTGGCGTTTCCAGTTACGCGCCGTTAATTAAAATCTGGGATCTCGATTCTAGTTACAAAATCGCTTCTTTGACGACAAAATACGCACTTTGAGAATTACAGTTTGTGTTACCACACACCCCTCTGCAAAATATCAAATTTTGAAATTGTGGGCGCTCTTCAAAATGTGCTATTATTGCTTTAATAACAGAGCTGCAGAGTTCGGTACACAGAATTAGAGCAAGTTGTTCACACTATCATCACTATCGCATGGGTCAACGTCAGAAAGGTCCGCTGGTTCTCAGTCGGTAGGCCAATGTTGATCCAAGTTTGATCTGAATTCAACATTGGATAACGATTGGACGAAGCGCTTTCATGTTGGCCATTGTGTTTGGGCTGTTGTTGCTTAACTTATATACTTGGACCCCGATGTTTAATAGCTCTGGATCCACATTGGCAAAATCTTGTGTTGTATTGTGTTGCACTATATTCAGATTTATATTAGCATTTGGCATTAAATATTAGCATTTTTTATTTGAATACTTAATATCATTTCGTTGGTCCATGTAATCATCAATAAAATATGAATAACTAACATTACAAACATACCATTTCACCAATAAGTTCAAGATATCAACCTCCTCGTGGGGGGCCCCGGAAACTGATCTGATCTGATCTTTATGAGGCAAATTATATCAACTGAGGCTACGCTACATCTGTTGTCTTTTTTTGAATTCCTGTCTTTTTAACTCACTGTTGTCTTTTTTGTCTCCACTGTATTTTTTTTTTGTTTATCATGCCCCGCAAGAGGATACAACCTGATGTCCTCCTGGAAACCACGTGCCTTACCCTAGGACATGCATCACCGGACGTCAAAGTCAGTGGCATCTCCGGCCTTCAACTGAACGTGGATGGTCTCCTCACTAGGGCAAAGATCAACAACACGAACCAATAACAAATCGTATAAGAATCATGCGATTTCTTCCTCCAAGAGACCGGCAACTGACAGCTCATTCTGAACATTGCGGTTACACACTCTCACTATACATACTCGAGAGCGCTACCCATGGTTGCCACCTTTGCTAGTAACACAGCCCAATGAAAACAAATTGCAACCCTCACCTGCAGACTCCACCCTGTAATGGGCAACGACCCAAATTGCACGTGTCCATGTCACCGATGTCTACAAGCCACCTAACCATCGGCTTAAAGCAGACTCTCTACCTACTTATGGTGCACCTTGCATTTACGCTGGTGATTTTAACAGTCATAGCATTTTCTGGGGTTACATGAATACCAACTCTGACGGAGCCAGGGTATGATAACATACCCACGATGTCTTGAATGCTCAGAGTTTTCTACACATGTTGCCTTACCAACCAGTCCTTATCCAAATCTGGAGGAGGGCTACTATCATCGCACTCCAAAACCAAACAAACCTGTCGACAATCCTAAGAACTACTGCCCAATATCCTGTGTGTTTCCTTCAAACTCCTTGAGAGGATGATACTGGTCCGGTTGGAGCCCGTCGTCGAACCCCATCTGCCTAACGAACAAGCAGGATTTCGCCGAGGCCGGAGCACTGTCCACCAGATTGTAAATCTCACAAATGATATTGAGGAAATCTTTGAAAAGCGTCGTAAGGCAGGCGTCATCTTGATGGACCTTACTGAAGCATACGATACCGTGTGGCACCAGGGCCTGACACTCAAGCTTCTCAGAACCATCTCGGATCGTCATCTTGTACAATTCATAATTATGCAACATGCTTGCAAACCGTAGCTTTATTCTCAAGACCAGTGATGGGCAGAGTAGTCGCCTGCGTCGTCTGAGGAATGGAGTACCACAAGGATCTGATACTGGCTTCCCATGCTGTTTAAACCGTGTATATCAGCCTTTACCTCAAAACAACATTCTAGACAATATGGCTTACGCGGGTGTTACGACGCCGACATCTGCCCTTCTCCACTCGAACAGCCGCTGGACAGAAGTAGAAAACACACTACTGCAGATTACGGCCCTACTTGTGTCAAGCAATCTCAAGAGCCTGGAGACTGAAGCTGAGCGCAGCCAATACCACCGTCTACTGCCGATCCACCTCAACACCAAGAGGCTCATCGCCAGCTTCAAAACAACCTCAATGGAGCGCCTCTGCCATACATCCTACACCAACCTATCTGAGAGTAAGCTTGACCGTCAACCCTACATACCGGTTTCATATAATACATTTCCCCATCGTTAACTGAGTGTCCTACACCCCCCACTGTCTTATTGTATCTCCATTGAGTGCTGTCTGCATCATTTGTTTCATCGCACTGTACCCAAAGTGGCCTCGTCCACAAGGTCACGGTTTATACCGTAGATGTTGCTATGGTAGCTAGGACACTCTCTCATGGGGGACCTCAGTTTCTTGCTTACACCGCATCACCACCCTCGAGACTCGTATGCGCCAATTCTGTACTTCAATGAATAAACTCCTGGCCAACTTGCTGGATCCTCGCTGGGTGCCATCCCAACGACCCTACGCACCACTGCCTTTGGCTCTGTCTACAGCACTACTGAGTATGCGCCCCTGCATTGTGTAACAGCTCTCACACAAGCTGGTACCAGTACTAAACAACGAAGACCTTGAGACCATTACTGCTGCTCCGCCCACTCCATCGAGTTTTCTACCAGTGCTTTCAGGCATTACCCAGGCAGTGCTTCGGAGAGAACATCATATGGAACAACTGATGAAATAGGCTCTGCTGGACAACAAGCCCTGATGCCATAACAAAGAATCGCACCCAGCTCGGAAGAGCGAGAACTGTGCTTCTTGTCGACCTTCTGACCTCCTGATGATTTTTTTATCAACTTGATAGCGTGATTTACAATTTTATATGGTCATGGTAAACCTGACAAGATTAGTAGAAGACAATTATTGGTGATTATTCTGTTTGAGGGTCTTAGGATGTTCCTTTTTCCATCAAATAGAGTTAATGGTCTTACGATTGCTTGGGTGAAGCGTCTTTTAAGATGATGACAAATACTGGCAAATGGAAGTGCTTTTACAATCTTTATCTTAACCTCTCGTGGTGATCTTATCTGGTTCCTGTAATGTAAACCGAATGAGATCAGTATTAAACTCTATAGGTAATTGTTTTATTCAGGAGGTTGTAAATGCTTGGGCTTATGTGGTGTATGATTCCGATTACAAACTTCCATCACCAATACTATTGAATAATTCTGCCTATTAGAATTAATAAAAGCACTTTAAAGGGGGGACGGGTACAAAAACGGAACCTGAATCTGTATATAAGTCCGCTTGAGGTGTTTTCACACCCAATATTATTTCTACCAATTATCTGGGACTTTTAGCTTTTATTATTTCTTTCAACATACCCCAGTTTCCATTTCTGGTATTGGTTGTAAGAAAGAAATATATATGGCTATTTTTTCCTACTTCCCATTTCTCCATTTCTGGCAAGTCGTAAGTGTGGTGGCCCGATAAATAGTCTCGTTTTTTTGTGAACAGTATACGAAAACTCATTATACGACCTTTTTAAAACAAAAACATTCTTTGCGAATGAATATTATATTGAGCGGCGTACTGGTTCTCTTTGTGAGTTTTGTAAAATCGCTTCTGATTTAATTTTCAAATAACAACCCCAGTCATTCTCATCGAAATATACTAAAGGTTAGCTAAAATTAGCTACTATTTTGTAATTAGAACGACCCCTTTTCAGGGATTATTGCTTTTAAAACAACCCGCCAATGTATGCGACAGGTTACGCGAACTTTCCCTTGTTTAGAGACTGCAAAGGAAAGTATAATCTGTCAGTGCATGTTTACGGACATTTTCTTTCCTGCGCGGCAAGCACTACAATTCTTGTAGCATCACGTTAGCATTTATAAGGTTGGATATGCTGTTGGATATATGAAGACTGTCTTGTCCATATTTCTAACAAAAGACTACATAACTCCAATAAAATGACCTTTCATAAGAAATATGCACAAAATGCGGCCATTTATTGGGTTTCATTTGTGCGTTATATACTCTGCGTAGAGTACTCTGTAAAAATTAAGTGAAGAAATTTTTGTAAAGGAGTGACCTGGGATTATCGTTCTCCACCAATACACTTAATGTATATGTGGTCTTAATGGTCAATAACAAGTTACGTTACTTGGTACCCATCCTAATATAGCAGGTATTGAGTCGAGCCAAGATGCTAAGTTACACCGTACTGTTTTCAAAAGATCATGCAAACTCCCATTCTGAACATTAAGTGGTCACTGCTTTTTAAATGATATAAATCTCGATTGGGTTGAAATATATTCTATGCCGTTCCAGTCATCCTATTCCACCAGAATTGCAACTTTTTCATTTAAGCTTTTGCATAGATTTCTATCCATTAATAAAGTGGTCTATACAAATGGGTATTATTGACTCTCCTTTTTGTACTGGTGTTTTGCAACAGGAAGTTGAAGACCTTGTGCACCTCTTTTGGAATGTCATTTTACTTCTGCCTTTTTGGCAATCTTTTCAATCTAGAATTTTAAATAATAACTCATAATCTTACTATGGAAGATGTTTTGTTTGGTATTTTGGAATTTCATAATCGCAAGTTTAATTTTGTTGTCCTTCATGCAAATATCATATGTTAAATTTAGATGCAATAAGTAAAACCTGATATCATACTAACTTTTTATTACTATGCGGAAATTGTGAAGAATCTGAGAAGTATATTGTCTGTTTAAAAAGAACAAGAATATTACAGGTTGGAACAGCAGATGGACCAATATCATTTTGCTTTAATGTATTGTTTGTATTTACATTTATATCATAATACTGTATTTTCAGGGTTTTTTTTTAACCCAGATAATTGACTTTGTAATTTCATGATATATTTTTTTTCTTGATGATGCAATAAATGGTAGAGCCTTACAGCTCTACGAAAAAAAGACCTTTCTGTCGACACGCTGCTAAACTCTTCAGCTCCCCATTCAACATCTTACAGACATGGAATACTGCCTGGCTAGATACTTCAAGACCAGACCAACTCACTATTACACATATGACAGAACTACCACCTGGCAGCAATCTCCCACGCAAGGAATGGGTCACCTTAAACCGGATTCGCACAGGAGTCGGTCGCTTCAATAGCAATATGGACCAATGGGGCTGCGACCATCTCCAGCATGTCAATGTGGTTCTCCATCACAGACTGCAGATCACATTCTAAATAAGTGCCCTACCTTTCGTCCACCGATGGACATAGACTTCTCAAGTCCCAACCAGTCAACAGTGAGCTGGCTCCGCCGTCTACAACATATTTAGCTGCTGCCTCATACGCAGAAGACGCAATAAGTGTGTATAACTTGCCCACACTATAGAATGGCATTTCGTGATGCCTTTACAAACCATATCTAGTTTTCATCACATCGTCTGTATATATTTGTTTTTTAGTGTCTGATAAGCAACCTAACGGTGATTTAACTCTGGATCATCGTTGGACCAACATCAAAGGTTAAGTCTTTTTTTTCATCTGTAAACCTCCACCTACGTAACATTTACAGGATTCGCCGATTCATCACGTCTGATAGCTGCCAACATCTCGCCAGCTCATAATTCTTTCTCGCCTTGATTATGCAAACTCCCTCCTTTACGGTATCGCTGCAAAAGACAGGAAGAGACTTCAAACACTTCAGAACCGCGCTGCCAGGATCGTGTTTAGGCTGGATAGGAGACAATCATCTGCTCCACTCCTTAAGGAACTCCATTGGCTACCGCTTGAAATTAATCACGCAATTGTTTTTTAAATTCATGCTCCAACATTCAAGAGCATCCATGGACTCCTTCCAAGCTACCTGAGTGAGTACCTTCGCCGTTAATATTCCATCAAGGCAGGCCGAACCTGAGATCCGGTGATGATACACACTTCTTGTTATTCCCCGTACGAAGGACTTACGGTGCATTGGTTTCGCGACCGCAGCCCCTCGTATCTGGAACTCTCTGCCTATACACATTCGCAAATCTACTTTCAAGAAGAGCCTTAAAACATACTGTTTTCTGTCAGAAATTGCTCTCCGCCTCACGGTTGCTTGTTGAGTTTGTTTTTGTTTTTAACTATGTGGTTCTTGTATATTTTTTCTCACAGGTTTTTACTTGTGTATGTACGTTAGTTTAAGCAGTATTTATTTTGTAGTTTTTGTGAAGCGCTTTGGCCTTTTTGATTAGGCGCTATAGAAATGCTTTTATATTATTATTCTTATAAGGTTTTGACGATGACGTTCCCCCATTATGGCTAATGAAGAAATGGCTTTTGACCAACATACGGAAATGCCATTGAACTAACGCAGTGTGGTTATCTGGTGACTACAGTTTATTACAATCTTCAACTAATTTGAACCCATACAGACATATAATACCAACCGTCATGTTCCAGATTCAGCTGGTACAGGCAACGCATTGTTTACTGCGTTTTTAAGCAAGTAGGAATGTCATCGGCGTGGATATGCATCGCATTCGGCAGGCTCTACCGCAGCAGGTGCTGCTTGCTGTGGCCTCGATTCTTGTTCGGCTGGACGACGCGAGGTACGTCCATTCACTATTCTGGGTCCTTTCTCGGCTCCCCTTTAGAAATGACGCATAGCCATATATTACAACCATCCTCCCCAGGAAACCATTCTTAGTGCCAAAGTATATGTATCGGTAATACCAGTACATGGAATTTTGGGAGCACCGGGGAAGGAGAGAGGACACCAGTTGCCCGGGCGAGCACACAACGCACCCCGACACACCCAAACTATGCGACTACACACACAACAAATCACCCACATCAAACCACACAACACACACACAAAAACACACACAAAACACATAGATGTATGATATATATATACTATATATATATATATATATATAATATATATATATATAGATTTAATAGGTGCTAACGGGTACGCACATTACCGCATTTTATATATATATCTATAGAATATATCATATATATTAATATGAAAATTTCCAATTACTTGAATTACCAATACCCTACAGATGAGATGAAGTTATTATGTTTCTGTTCTAGGCAAGGTCAAAGGTTATTGTTACAACGGCTCGGATATACTCACCGCTACACAGCGAACCTCTATGCGCATTCAGCGTCTCGGCACTGGCAACATGATGGTACGATGCCCGCCGATGACGCCGCTGACGGAGTTGCAATCGATATTGGGTCGCATTTTTTGAACTAGCATCCGAAGTTGAGTTAAATAAACACATTCGTTATAGAGACAAGTCTTGGACATTACATAGTACTCTTGAATTGCTATCGGGAATGTGACAAAAAGGGCACCGCGCCATTCTAAACAAGATCCCATTTTTCCTTTTTCGAAATACGCGTATACATGATTTTTTGTCCAATCAGGCAGGTAAACCCGTGGAGGATTAAGGTAAACCATAACACATTTTCGAAAAAAATATCTGACGCTATATAAACAATCAAACGTTTTGGTCGATCTATTGCAATGGTGTAATTGGCCGCGGAAAGGTTATTTAACGGGCCACCAAACGGCGGACCCGGAATACCAGATAAGATGGATTACGCCAGATCAACTGAACATCATGAAAATGGATGACTTACATGAACAAGATAAAGACCGCCTACTTTGGAATGCAGAGGACTTCGCCGCAGTTAAACCTAGTCACACGGACAACTTAACTTGTTAGAACGTCGTAAAGAATAGTTGGTTTAAAAATAAAACCAAAACATGACAGTTATCAAAAGTTTAAAAATTAATTCTTCTTCTTGTCCCTCTCTTTTTTTTCTGTTTCACGCAGGTTTATTCGAGCCCAGTCACATGCCCTATGAACAAATTGAGCCAACGATGGAGCAGGGGATCCCTCTATAGAAGAAATGACGGAGAAAGCCTCCGTATCTAGAGAAAAACGACATGGGATTCCTTTCTAATGGTAGAAGGTACAGGCATTTTTAGACCACTATTATTATGTAGAACGATTGGCGGCAATTTAAGTAACGCTATTCCTATTAGGTGGGCGCTTTTGGAGCTATGGGCCGATTTCTCGTACGGTGTCCACTGAGTCTAGAGGCTAAAGCCTTCCTCGGTCTCTCGTTCTTCTTAGATACCATGAAGTAGATGCTTTGTGCATGTGGCAGCAAGAATAGCGGAAAAGCCATGGGGGATATTGGACGCAGCAGATCCTTCTGTCTGTTCCATTTCGGTTAGGTTACATGTGTATGTGTGTGTCCCGGGTGTGTGTGTTTGTGTGTTCCATTTTGTTGTTTAGGTTCAAGTGGTTAAGTTGACCAAAAAGCGGATTTCTTTTCTAACCGAGCCCAAGTCCAAATAAGTCTATGCCGAAACTTGGTATGTGGGTAGTTGATGCATGTAAGTAATATACCCTACCTGCGCACTTTGTCATCATTATTTTGTGGCATATTATGAGTTTCATTTGCCATATTTGCTCTGATACGAATAATATGAACTCACAATCTCATGTCCCAGTTTTGAGAGTTAACAAGTGTTGAAAATATGGATATAACATGGTAGATCATAAATCGGATCACTATGAGTTTTACAATATTGGGCTCGACAGCTTCTCTCGTCCAATATTTTTGCAACTCAAAGCGCGACCAGAAATAAATTTGGGCTCATCGATCAAAATTTTTATATGAAACTAGTAAGTCAGCCCTTGGGTGTGTAGTGGGCATTGCAAGTAATGCCTATGCAACTGTGTCATCACTATTTGTGCATATTAATTACTAAGTCCATTTGTATATTCCTTCCCCCCCCAGGGGTGATCCATCCCCAGTCCAAATTACAACCAATGTAGTTGTCTGATTCTAAGTGATTAAAAAACAAGTATATTTTGTATAGGTTGGGATGTTATGTTATACACTCTACAGCCCTGGTTCAAGGTCATCCTGGCAAAAAATATCCAATATTCAGATTTTGTTTTAAACTGGTGTCCAAATTATTGCTCTGATCATACTTAGTCCGTTCAGAACCAGAACTCGCTCGCGCAGCGCGGGTCTGGGAAAAGTGTATTCAAAATGCTTTGTATTTCATTACCGTACAAGAAATAGCCTGTCGGGATTTTTTTTTTTACCCGCAGCCTATCCCCCATTCCCCCTATATTTTGAAGCATTTGGCCTTCGAACGGAATTCTAGAAAGACCTGAGACTATCCCGGTCCGAATATTCCAACCTAATCACATATTTTTTACCTCTTATGTCAATCCACGAATAAAGTTTGCTCTCTCAAAGGCGCTAAACCAGAGGTTCTCAACTATTATGGCTCGCGGGCCATGGCGGGCTGTTACCCTTCAAAATATCATGCTCGCGGGCAGCGCAACCCTCTTTGATTTTGCTGTTAATTTTCAAAACTGTTTCAGGGGGCCAACCACCAAGCTTCGCGGCCGGTCTGGCCCGCGGGCCGTCCTGTTGAGACCCCTGCCCTAAAATTCTTCCAGTGCGAATCAACAACCGCTGACGGAACTCGGCTGACTACGCTGGTTCTATGCGTCTCGGGCTTCGCTTCATGGCTCAGACTATGCCAATTGTGAAATGGTGAGACCAAAGTGAACCAGCGTGACGTCTTACTTCCTGACCTTGCGAGACGTAAAACCTTTTTTAAACCTTGTGCTGGACACACATTGGGACTTTTTTTTTAATCCCTGTCCTAAACTTTTATTAACCCCCTTATATAAGTTAACCCACATTTCCCGATGTTTGGACCCCAAAAATTATGATTCAACACCTTTCATATTAATAGAAAAACAACTTCAAACCTTTTCCCAAACTTTCTATAATATAACCCTACTATAAGTGTGGTATGCGGGCTGTATTGTATTAGGACTGTTGAATTACTTAAACACACTCAATGATGGTTTCAATTTTTTCAGGTGAAGAATTGGATCACGGCCATCATGACGGTATAGCACACCGCGCACTCACAGACGCACAGCCCTTTGACAGAGCCGTGGCCAAAGCTTTCGAATGGTCCACTTTAGAACGAAACATTGGCGATCGTCACCAAGCGGACCACGCTCATGTTATGACCATTAACGGATACCCGAAAAGAGGCATCCAATATTTGGTAAGGAAAGACGAGGAGGAAGGTTTTACTTCAAGATTAAAGGGTTCATACTTCAGCAGCGAAAACAATGCAACACCTTCTGTTGCACATATTCCACACAGAGTTCTATTGTTTGACAACGGTGTAATCATTGGTTCCCGCCATATTTGTATAGGTGAAAAAGCAACTTCATGTTGTGACATACGGCGACTCAGACCCGCTATCCTAGAGGCAGTGTTATGAACCACGTTTCTGTAACGTGGGCTCGGTTTGCTTGGCTTCTAATCTTTTGTAGCCTTTCACCACCAGGTCCGCGAGTAAATGGAACTGTACTGGAGGCATTGGGTAGTTCATGGTAAAAGTGAGAGAGAGTTTCACTGGAGGGGGGAAACACACTCAGCTTCGACGTCCAGGGGGTCTTAACCCCCCCTTAATTTTGAACCTACTATAGCTCCCCCCATGTTATTGTAGATGGCTTCCAAACCGCCGTTTATGTATTAATCTTGGTACTTGAGTGTTTTATTTAACATAATTATTATTCCTTATAAGATGACTATTTTATTAGTATATAATTATAATTATATTGTATCCCTGGTCCTTAGGGAGAAATTGGCTTTGTTATTTTGCACATCATTGGGTTAAATATGCCTTCCCCCTAACGCCTCCCTTTGATTTGCGGTTTATTTCGTTTTTTTGGCTAACAAAAGATATGAATTTAATTTATGCAAATGAAGGATAATCCACCTAGAAATTACAAAGGATATGGATATTATTATTTAAATAAGCTCATTATAACTAAATGAATAATAAACGAATGAGAGTCATTAAATTTTATAACAAAATAATTATAATAATTTTTATATAGAAATTTATTTAGTCTATTTTTATTAGTTTTTTGGCTGTAGACGACTTCCGAAATAGTCATTTTATAATCCTACTAAATCACGTCATTTTTTTTGATTTTTTTTTACGATGATTTTATAATTATTATTATATATTGTTATTGTCATTGTTATTTTTATTATTATTTCTTTGGGGTGTTTTTGGTGTAATGGCTTCCAAAACAGCATTATATACTTCTGTCAATTCATTGGTATTTTTTAACATATTTTTTATAATAATAATAATAATCATTATTACTTTCATAAAATTGATTTACTATAATCTTAGTTTTATACCCAATAAATATATGGTCGATTTTCATGAAAACAGTGCATTTTTGGAGGTAGACACACCCAAAAACAAATTGTCTCAAAACTGTATGTTTTTGTTTTAAACTTTAGTGTTCAAAACCTATTACGGGGAAAATAATATTGCCAACACACTTCTTACGTTTCTGCACAGTAATGCACAACAAACATTTTGTACAAGCAAAGAATATGGTTTTTTACGTTATCAAAATTTTAAATCAACAAAAATATGCCAACTGATGACACTATCACAGAGGTTGCTGGAAACATTTTTTATTTGTGCGAAGTTAAAGTTTGAGTACTATTGAAGAACCAAGAAAATATGCTCCAATTCGTTTAGTTTATTTACTTTATCCTTGATTATTGAAATTTTTGCCTGAAAATTAGACTTTATAATAACAAATATTAAGATCCCTTTTACTAATTTATTCTAAGGTACATTTAATTGACAATCATACATCATGGCCAAAATGTTTATTCATAGTTGCTAATGTTAACTAAAACACATTCAACGTAATAAACGATAACGTAATACACAATAACGTAGTAAACATTTTTGACCATTTTTAACATCTCCCATTGACTAAGAGTATCTGGTTGAAAGTTTTATATAATTTTTGAGGTCGGAAAAATAAGTATCTATGCTACGCTTGAATCATATCAATAGCTTGTTTGGGTGCTGAGAAATGGTGGATACAGTATACAACCCTCTAAAGGTCACATTTTTTTTCC